>CAJVPY010002403.1:0-16265 GCA_910591965.1 Dentiscutata erythropus | reverse complement strand
TATTGTTTAATCGTATCGCCTTTCTATCTTCTTTTCTTTGGATTACTATTTAATATTTTATTAATTATTATAATATCAGTAGGCCGATATTTGTAAGATTTTATCGACCAGTTTTATATCTTATAGCTGATTTTTGGTTGGTTGTTTTTTTATATATCGCTTTCATATCATCCTATCATATAAAAAAATTTTGACCAGTGATAACATTTAAAATTTCATGAATCTGGACTGGACCCAAATCTAAGTGATACAAGTTCTGACCCTAAATTTAGATCTGAATCGATGTTCAGACCAGATACAGATCTTTAAAAATACCTGCTCAGTCCGAATTATGCGGAATGCTACATATAGGAGTGAGTCAATAGAAAAGAACCAAATTTTTTCTAAGAAAAGTTTTCTTGACTTTAGGTTTAAATATCTTGGCAATTATCTTATCAAATTTAATAAATTTTTTTTTATTTTAATTCTATATAATTTTGATATTAAAATAAAAAATTTTTTAGCAAATTTGATTAATTAGTCATTAAGATATTTTAATTTAAAAATTAAAAAAATTTCACTAAAAATGATTTGTCTCTTTTCTATTGACTCCCTCATATTATAATAATAGAATTATTGACAAGGTATTTATTTTAAATTAAATTAAAAATTAAATTATTCAACTATTAAAAATCTAAATACTAATTTTAATATATTTAGATTCCAAATTCAAATCAACATTGCTATACAATATATCCTTTAAGTGCAAAAGCAAAAAAATACTATATATTTTATTAATTTATTAATTTAATTTTAATATTAATTATTTTAAATTTAAATATTAATTAGTTTATGTTTTTATAGCCTACATTCATATAACAGACAATAAAGAAGTTGCTCAAGGGTTAATTTAGAAAAAATCTGATTGCCCTGTTAAATTTTGGCATTATGTCTCTGAAGATCTTAAAAATTGTCTATATATTGTAATTATGTCATGAAATATTCATAATCACCCACCATCTCCACCATCTAAAATACCTGTGGCAATTCAAAATAATTTAAGAGATATAATTGCAGAGGAGGATATTTTAGATTTGACAGCTCAGAAATTAATTACTCATATATAATTTTATTTAATACAAAATTTTTATATTGTTTTATTATATAATATTTTTATAATTCGATATAAATTTTAAATTATATATTTAAATTAATTAGGAACATCAATACAACAATTTCTTAAAGAATTTCTTCTTCTAGAACTACATCCATCATTGAATAATAGATCTAAAATTGAGCATATGATTGCAACAAAGCATCGTACTGAACACCCATATAGTCAAAATATTATGGGTGTTGCACATATGCTTTTAAAACAAAAGCAAAATAATGATAATGATCCTTATATTAGATCAATCCATAAGTATAAAATATCTATATAAATTTATTATTAAACTTATATAGTATTTATTAATATATATTTATATATAATTTTAAGGGTTTTTTGATAATGATCAATATTTAATACTATGTGAAAAGAATCAAATGAAATCCTTGGCAGATTCCTTGTATTTTGAAATAGATATGAGTTTTAAACATGTACATGGACCAATTAATGAATAGGAAGTATGTGCTTATGTAGAAAAATATCAAAAAAGTAAGCAAATTTTAAATTTATACATATTTAAAATATATGCTAAGTTATAGTACAGATTAACAATTACAAAAATTTACTGATAATATTATATTTTGAAATTGAATTTGTAGTTTAAAATTTTATACTACAATTTTGGCATATATTTTAAATAAGCCAATAAATATATATTAAACAAATACTAATATTATTTATAATAAAACCTTTAGTATTTGCACATGCTTTCACTATTCTTCAAACAGCAAATACATATCAAATGTTATTTGAAGAACTATTTACTTGCGTAGAACAAGATTGTGGACATTCTGTTGAGTTTCAACATATCCATGGTCATGGAATTGGATGCATTTTAGCTGATGAGCATTATGGTTAAGCATTAGGTAAATTTTATATTAATTTTGCTACAGATAATACTAAAGCGAATGATGCTAAAATTTTGATTTTATTTTAGGCTTAGGCCAATATTTATCCAATAAATTTTCAATTTTTAATGCTACTGAACATTTGAAATGAATTTACAAATTATGCACAATACATTTTAAAAGGTAAATATTTATAAATTATTAAATACAATTCATTTAATTTATTTAAATAAAAAAAAAAATCATCGAATTTGATTAGATGATTGCTGAGAAATCGCAACAATCACGTACAATCGATTGCAATCGGGCATGCAATGACCTACAGATTTTATCAAAAATAAATCATTTTGCAAATAGCGATAATTAGCTAACCACGCTAATTTTGGTTGTAATCTAAATAGTGAACCCGATTACTTATAACTCTGGTCAAATTTGCAGATCATTTGGCCAAACGATCTGCAAATTTGGCCAGAATTATAAGTAATCAGTTCTACTATTTAAATTACTGAAAAATTAGCCATATGTTAATTCTACTATCGGCCAATAATTCCACAAATTGTGGAATTGAATCCACAATGTAGAATTGATGATCATTGATAATTTCAGTAATTCTACACTTGTACGTACGTACGTACGTACATAGAATTGTGTATCGGCAATTCTACAATTTCAGTGGTCTTTTATAAAGAAAAGCCAACTATTATACTTGTTAGGTGAAAGCTTTTCCGAATGATGATAAAAGACTAAATTTAGGGTTTCGACTTTTGCAATGGGTATTGCCAAATATTGTATAGTTGATTTTTTTTATTATAAAAAACCTAAATTAATTGCTTAATGATCGGCATTTCTACATTTCTACGTAGTGTAGAATTGTAGAACTACTAAATTATTAATGATCAATTCTACAATTCTTATGCATGTAGAATTGTAGAATTATCATGATTGTGGAATTACGTAATTATCCCACATCTCTAAACTTGACCAATAAGAATAGACTTCCATTATGCTGCTTCGGTAAAAAAATTTTGGTAAAACTGGTACTCATGAATTGTATAGTACAAGCACAAGAGCAAGTACTACAAGTACGTATACGTATAAAATGTTGGAATAAACAATTTCCTTTTTAGTTTAAAAAGAGAAAATGGCACTCACGTGGATACACCAAAAATACAATCCAGCAAATTAAAATGGATTACTCAAGCAAAATTTGGAAATAAATAAAAAATAAACATAAAACAAAATTTTAGGTAAAAAAACAATAAAAATTAAACAATGTTACAGATTTTATGAGCGTTGTTCTAAGGCGTTAACCACTGGTATACTGGAAAAAATTTGGACTTCCAGTGGAATTCTAGCTTCCAGTCAACAACAATGTATCTATGTTTGTAGATAAAATACAATTCTGATATTACTGTGGTATAATTTAAGAAAAAAAATTCAAATTAATATGAAATTTTTATTTATTGCGTGTGAACCAGTGAAAAAAACATAGTAAATCGTGGGAACATTTTCTATTATTTTTTGCCTTTTTTAGAATATGGAAGTTTCCCAAATTATAAATCGTTTTTTACTGAGCAACCCTCTCTTCAACTTCTAACAAAATTTGTAGAGGAGATAATTTCGTGCATAATAGTACTTGAAACGTTAAAATCGGCTTGTGTAAACAAAGAAATAAACATAGCGAAGACAAAAAATCCCCATATCTCGCGTTCCACTGGGCCAATTTTAACATTTAAACTACTGACAACTTTTGTTAGAAATTGAAGAGAAGGTAGCTTAATAAAAAGTCGGGTCATCCTTCGGAAACTCCAGATTCCAAAAAAGGCAAAATTTACATAGTAAACATATCCCCAAAAGTTTACTATGTTTTTTCACTGGTTCTCTGGCGGATCACGAATTATATTTATATTGAATATTGCTAACTCGTTAATTATATTGTATGACCACTGTATGATAAATATAAAGTATCGGTAAGAAGCATTAATATTTTTTCGTAATTTTTTCATAAACCAAAATGAAAGTCGAAAAATTGAAGGAAAAACAATTAGTGAAAGATATAATTCAAATTTATGATGATTTTGTTCAGCTGAACTTCATTAGTTGTCAAAAATTAGCAAATAAAAACGATCCAGACGGAATATACTGGCTTGGTTATTGTTACGAATATGGAATTGGTGTTGAAAAGAATGAAAAACTGGCGTTTATTCATTATCAAAAGTCAGCAGACATGAATAACTCTAACGGAATGTATCAAGTTGGTTATTGTTATTACTTAGGAATTGGAGTTGAGATAGATAAACACAAAGCGTTCACATATTATCTGATGTCTGCTGGGGCAGGTAGTCCTATGGGAATTTTCAAAACTGCTATTTGTTACAGGTTTGGGATTGGCGTGGAAGAGAAATATGATAAATTTTGGGAATGGATTAAAAAGTAAGTAATTTTTAATATTTTGTTATAAATCTGATATTTGTAAAAAAATTGAGATAAACATATACAATTTTAATTTTAATTATCAGGGAGTAAGCATAAAAAATATTTATTAATCTACATATCAGCAATTTTTTAAGTTAATAAATATTTACTTTTACGTTAATTTAGCCCGTAAGTATAAGAACAAATTTAACGGGAAGCAGGGGTACCAAATAATTGATTGCGATTAAATTATACGTACTACAATTAATTGCCATTTGCCACTTGGGCGTGATAAATTATTGTATGCGACAAATAAGGATTACTAATTAATTGTATTGGTGAATCCTTATTTGTCATGCAAATGATATATCACACCTAAATTGCTAATTGACTCATTGTGGCTGTGCCACCAATCAATTACGTAATTGAGTTCAAAATATTGCAGTTAATTGCCCCCACAATCAATTATTCGGTAGGCCTGATGGGAATAATTAAAAACAGTAAATAAGGTTCACAAATCAAAACGCAAATACTTATTTACTATTAAGTACAAATCATTTTATTTCCATTAATTTAGTCTGTGAGTATAAAGAATGTTTATTAATGGATAGAATTAAAAACAGCAAAACAAGTATATACTTATTTATAATTCATTTCGTTTGGATTAATTTAGTCTGTGAGTATAAAGAACATCTATTAACAGATAGAGTTAAAACGGAAAAATATGTTCACAAATCTAGAAATACTTATTTACCATTAACTACAAAACATTTCATTTACATTAATTTAGTCAGTGAGTATGGAAAACAAATTTAATGGATAGAATTAAACCGGCAAAAAAATTGCACAAATCAAGAACATAAATAATAAATACTTATTTCCATTATATCATTTCATTTCATTAATTTAGACTGTGAGTATAAAACATTAATGAATAGAATTAAAACAGCAAATCAAGTTCACAATTATTTACCATTACGTACAAATAATTTCATACAGTGAGTGAGTATAAGAACAAATATTAAAGGATTAGATAAAAACAGCAAAACAAGTTCACAAATCATACTTATATACCATTACGTACAAATCATTTCATTCCATTAATTTAGCCAGTGAGTATAAAGGTTATTTATTGAGGAATAATTAAAGATAAAAAAAAACAAATTCACAGATCAAGAACTTAAATACTTATTTACTATCACAAACCATTTTATTATAAAAAATTAGTTGGTGAGTATAAAAAATATCCATCAATGAACTGAGTTAAAAACAGCAAAACGAGTTCATAAATCAAGAATATAAAATACTTATTTACTGTTACATACATATAAATAATTTCATTCAAGCGAGTAAGTATAAAGAGAAAATAGATTTAAAAACTACAAAAAAGTTCACAATCCAAGAACATGAATACTTACTATTATGTACAAATCAATTCATTTTGCATTAATTTAGTCGGTAAGTGTACAGAGCATTAATTAATAGATAGAATTAAATAAACAGCCATAAATACTTATTTACCATTACATATAAATCATTTCATTCGCATTAATTTAGCCTGTGAGTATAACGAACATTTGTTAATGGAAAAAATTAAAACAGCAAAACAAATTCATCGTTTACCGTTATGTACAAATTATTTTAATGTATTAATTATTTCATTCAGTGAGTGAGTATAAAGAGATTTATTAATGGATAAAATTAAAAACAACAAACCAAGATCATAAACCAAGTATATAAATATTATTTACCATTATATACAAATTATTTAATTTCATTAATTTAGTCTGTGAGTATAAAGAAAATTTATGAACAGATAAAGTTAAAACGGAAGAATATGCTCACAAATCAAGAAATAATTATTTACCATTACTACAAATCATTTCATTCGCATTAATTAGTCGGTGAGTATAAAAAACATTTATTTTAATGTATATATAGAAATAAAAACAGCATAATAAGTTGACTGTATTAATTTAGTCGGTAAGTATAAAGAACGTTTGTTAATTGATAAAGTTAAAAGCACGGATAAGAAAATAAATACTTATTTACCATTATGTACAAATCATTTCATTTCGCATTTAGTTAGTGAGTATAAAGGACGTTTATTAATGGGTACAAATAAAACAAGTTCACATTTATTTACTATTACTTACAAATAATTCATTCGCATTATTCATTTCATTCTAAGTGAGTAAGTATAAAAAAAGTTTATTAAAGGATAGAATTAAAAAAAAAAAAAAAACAAGTTCACGAATCAAGAATATAAATACTTATTTATCATTGCGTACAAATCATTTCATTCGAATTAATTTAGTTAGTGAGTATAAAAAACATTTATTAATGTATATAATTAAAAAGAAAAATGCTTATTTACCATTATGACAAATCATTTCATTTGCATTAATTTAGTCGGTGAGTATAAAGAGCATTTTTTAATGGATAGAATTAAAAACAGAAAAACAAGTTCACGCATCAATTATACAAATACTTATTTACTATTACATACAAATAATTTCATTCTAATTAATTTAGTCGGTGAGTATAAAAGCATTTATTAATGGATAAATAAAATAGCAAAACAAGTTCACAAAATCAAGAACATAAAAAATTATTTACCATTATGTACAATTATTTCATTCACATTAATTTAGTGGGTGAGTATAAGGAGCATTTAATAATGGATAAAATTAAAAATAGCAAAAAAAAAAGTTCACATAAACACTTATTTACCATTACATACTAATCATCTCATTCGCATTAATTTAGTCTGTGAGTATAAATATTATTTGTTATTGGATATAATTAAAACCAGTTCACAAATCAAACCCATAAATACTTATTTACATACATATAATAATTAATTTAGCCTGTGAGTATAAAGAACATTTATTAATGATGATGTTTGACGAACCTGACACAACCATAAGTTTCGTCAAGCATAATAAAAACAAGTTTTCATAAATACTTATTTATAATTATGCACAAATCATTTCATTCACACTAATTTAGTTAGTGAGTATAAAGAACATTTAACTATTGTATAGAATTAAGGGCAGAAAAACAAGTTTACATAAATATTATTTACCATTACGTACAAATTATTTCACTCGCATTAACTAGCCGGTGAGTATAAAGAACAAGTAATAGATCTAATTAAAAACTGCAAGTTCGCAAATCAAGAACATAAATAATTATTTATTATTATATATAAATCATTTTATTTGCATTAATTTAGTCGGTGAGTATGAAGAATTAATATTAATGGATAGGAGTAAAAACAGCAAAACAAGTTCACAAGTCGAGAACCTATACTTATTTACCATTATATACAAATCATTTCATTTGCATTAATTTAGTCGGTGAGTATAAAGAAATATTAATTAAAGGATAGAATTAAAACAGTAATCATCAAGAACATAAATACTTATTTACTATTATGTACAAATTATTTCATTCAGCTCGTGAGTATAAAGAATATTTTATTAATGGACAGAGTACTGTAAAAGCAGCAAATTATATTCATAAATCAAGAAAACAATAATTATTTACCATATCGTCTAAATCATTTTCATCTACATTAACTTAGCCCGTGAGTATAAAGAAATTTATTAATGGATAAATTTTAAAAACAGCAGAAAAAGTTCACAAATTAAAAACATAACTATTCACTATAACGTACAAATCATTTCATTCGTATTAATTTAGTCGGTAAGCATAAAATTATTTACATTCGATATAAAGTTTAAAATAACATGAATGAAAAATAAAATACCATTTGTTATATATTATGATAACGATAAAGCTCATCGAAATATGGAAATTGCACACATTGTTATGAAAATAACACGCATAAAACATGGTGTCTATCATGTGACCCTTACATAGCAACAAGGTGGACAAGTAAAAATATTGATATTGATAATTGTATGAAGGCATATCAACTTAAAGCTCATGCATATGAAGATGTGATTGAATGGATTCCATTCGATAGTCTAGATAATATTATAAAAGTTGGCGAAGGTGGATTTGGGTCTGTATATAAAGCAACCTGGTTAGATGGCATACGAAAAATTGATGGCAATGATTTTAATTATGTAAGAATACGTGAACCATCCAGCATCGTTGCACTCAAAACCTTGTCTGGCTCAAAAACAAAGAAAAATCAAAATTCCCTTGATTTCTTAAGCGAGGTAGGTTAAATTGTATTCTATAAATTTAGAAAATAGTCATTGAACTAATAATTTTATATAAATTTAAGTTCAAAAATCACATGCAATGTGTATTATATGGAAGTGAACTTCGGATATATGGTTTAACTTATGATCCAAAAAGCAATGAATACTTTATGGTATTTCAATACGCTGATGATGGAGATATTCATAAGTTTTTACAATCAAATTTTAATAAACTTACATGGCAATTTAAATTAAAACAACTCAAACATATATCTGAAGATCTAGCTCGAATTCATGATGTGGGATATATTCATGCTGACTTTCATAGTGGCAATGTTCTTCACAATAAAGGCACTTCCTATGTTTCAGATCTAGGATTATCTAGAAAAAAGGATAAAAAGGATGATAATAGTTCAAAAGATTATATTTATGGAGTAATGCCTTATGTTGCTCCTGAGGTTTTGTCAGGTGAAAAATACTTTACACAAGCAGCAGATATCTATGGTTTTGGTATTATCATGACTGAAATAACAACCGGCCAAAGACCTTTTGATGGATATAAATTTGAACCTGAACTTGCAGTCAAAATTTACAACGGGTTGAGACCAAAGCTTGCTTCTGAAACTCCTAATTGTTATGTTGAATTGGCAATTCAGTGTATGAATTCTGATCCACAAAAACGGCCTAGTGCGTGGGAAATTTATTATAAAATTGATGATTGGCTTAAAAATTTAGCTTCAGATAATGAAAATGATATCAAAAAACAGTTTTTAAATGCTGATGAAGTCATTAAAACGTTATCAATAATTTCGCAAAAGCATCCAGATAATATGTATACTAGCAAAATTATTGACACAAAATTAATAAAAGGTATAATTAATGGTATGTATTTGTATAAAGGATACTTAAAAAATAAATATTATGGTATTAATAATAAATTTTATTTTATAATTTTTATATATGAATTATATAGGAAGTAAATCTATTAAATTTGTTGACGATTCTACTGATAATCACTATGCTGATTTTGTTTATAATTATACAGATATATTGTTTATTTTAATATTTTAACATTATTTTAGTATTATACTATTTGATATAGATTATTAAGTAATTTAAACATTTAATTTATCATTAATTACTTTTGATTGTTAAATTTTAAAAATAGTTACTATATTTTATTATATATTAATTTGGTTATGGTTTTAATATTTACATTACATTATCATTTCAGAGTTGCCTATTGCTCACTGTTACCAGAAGCTTATTAATTAAATAAAATATTGAGTAAAAAATAATTTAGCATCATATATTATTTTTTGTTCAGGATTTAATCTATCTCTATCATTATTTAATGTTTCATTAAGTTCATTCTGATCAAAGTTTAGTTCCTCAGCAGTAATAGTATTTTGATAATTTTTATCTTCCAATAAAGCATAGTTTGGAGTTGGAAGTTCTGTAATATCACTAAGAGCTAATCTATTTTGAATTAAATATTTTTCAATAATGATTAATACTTTTGTAATATTAAATTCTCTATTATTACTTGTTAATTGAAAATCTTCAATTAAATGCTTAACATATTTATCCCAAAGCTCTTTTACATTAACCAGTCAACAGTAAACTAATATAAAGGCAAATAAATGTCTTAGTTGTGCAGGCATTTTAAAGTTTTTTGTCTCATCGAGACAATTAAAACATTCATAGTTATTATCAACCAACCTAGTATGAAATGCTATTTAAAATAAGATCTATATTCTATAGTATCTAGAGTTCTTAAATCTAGAAATAATTTAATACCACGTTCTACATTTAATAATGCTCTTAAATAAAAATTTCTGTATCTTTTGAATTAACAAAATATATTTGAAATATTATTTTTGCACCACATTGCTTTCTTCTTTGCCAATTATTGGTACCTCTATTCCAAGTAAAGTGTTTTGGAACATCACAATATTTTAAATTTTCAAAAAATTCATTATTATAATTATTAGCACAAAGTTCAAAATATCTTGTCAACTTTGTATGCTTTCCTTTTTCAAGAGCTAATAATATTAATTGAGACAGTTAAAAAGTAACAGATTGCTTTTTAAGCAAATAAGGAGGAAGCCTTTCAACTATATGTAACCTTTTATGTAAACCAAAATTAAATAATCTCCAAATTCCTTTAGAAGCAAAAACATTTCTTGCATCTAAATAATTTTTAATAATTTCATTATTTGGATTATGATGATTTTTTACTACAGATATTAAAACTCTATCCTGTTTCTTATAAACATATTTGTAGAAATATTTAACTGAATTAACACTTGAACATATCTCTATATTAAGGTGACAGTTCTATTTTTGACTTAAGTATGGATTATAAGGAACAATCTATCTATTGTTAATATTAACTTTTATTCCTTTTTTGTAAATTTTTCTTAAATTTTCTTTTCTTCTATTTAGTTTTATTTGTTGTTGTTTTTGCAGCAAGATCTCTTAGAAAATATTTACTGCATTTTCCATTAATCATATGGGCTACTGTCAATAGAAATAAGCCAAATTGACATTTTAAAAAAAATTAATACCTTAACTTTTATAGCTTATATTTTGATGAATTTTAAAGTTATCTGGATAATTTAATATTAAAAAAAAAGCTTAGATTGTAAGCTTTCTTTTGAATATTAAATTATTAAAATAGCTTCAAAATTAATTGAAATAGAAGCTATGAAAGTTAAGGTATTAATTTTTTTTAAAATGTCAATTTGTCTTATTTCTATTGATTTTTTTTTTTTTTTTTTTTTTTTTTTTTTGGTATTAAGGTGAGGCCTTGCTCATATCTTTATTGGGTAATTTATACAAGTAATTACATAAATATATAAAAACTTAATTTGTATATTGACAAAATCATATAAATTACATTCAAGAATGAGAGCTCAGACTAGAAGCTTAACTAAAGCTCAGAGAACTTTTGGCTAAACTAATTATCTGCAATCTAAACCTACTAGAGTGGTCAAGACTTAACTAGATTTTTATGGTTAATATGTAGTTAGAGGATATACTGTATTGAATCCACAAAGTAGACCAAAGTTGGACTTTTTATACTACTTGTCCTTTAGGAGGACAATTTCTGTCCTCATCATGTAGTTGGTCTGCAAGGCCACATTTTTAAAAATATAAGCATTAGTTTATAGTGACCCGTGATCGACCAATAAAAATCGATCACGTGAATCATGTGCTCAATTGATTTGATCAATCGAGCATGTGATTAACATGATCGATTTTTATTGGTCGATTATACTGTATTATTATTTCGCACTTAGTTTATTTACAAAATTGGATTTTGTATTATCTGTATAAATACTTTCACCAATATCTGCAGATTTTTTTTCAACTTTATTCCATGTTAGTAACAATAACCAAGCAAATCATATGTGCCAATTTTTTCGATTTCTGTAGATCCTTGTCTATCAAAACACTCAAAATTGCCTTATTTAGGTTTAATTCTGGTCGAATATGCAGATCATTCGGCCTGGAGATAAGTTGTAAAACTCATCCCCCAGGCCGAATGATCTGCATATTCGACCAGAATTAAACCCAAATAAGGCAATTTTGAGTGTTTTGATAGACAAAGATCTACAGAAATCGAAAAAATTGGCCCATATGTAATTTCTGTTTAGTTCGTTTGTACCTAAAATATTAGAATAGAATTTAGCGTAGGCAAATTAATATAGGTTTTTTTTTTTTTTTATTAATTTGATAAGTTATTGATTTCGTATGATTAGTGTGTAATCAGTATATAAAAAAATTATTGTTAAGCACATTGTTTATTCAATATTATATTACATTTGCAACGTCAATTATTTCGATGATGCCTTAATAATTATAATAAAGTTCAAAGTATGTACTGTATAACGTTTATTTAAAGTGATGGTAATTCATCAACACAATCATACCTCTGAAATTGTTTGAGAACTCGACCCACAGAAGACCTGTTAACACCCAAACATTTAGCAATTACTCTAACTTAAGCTTTTTAAGTTCTTTCAATTATTTTCCAACGAATATGTCTATTATGCATTTATATAGTACTGAGATAAATAGTTTATTAAATTCGGCCAAATAAACTTCTGCAAATTTTTTTAGGGTGAACCCATTTACCAAAATAATAACAATCTGCAAGAACTTTTTGAATTATAGGATTGACATAATCATTTAAGCAAAAATTTATAATATCATCTGGATTTTGATTTTTGTTTACTAGAAATTGTTCTAATATGTCAAGAATTGGTTATTAAAACAGCTGTAAAGATTCTTTATTATTATAATAAAAAAAAAAATACACTTATATTTAAAGAAATCTTAAATACAATAGACCTCTGGGTCGATAGTGCAGTAGTTAGCACTCCGGGTTACAATCGCAAGGTCACGGGTTCGAATCCAACTGGGGGATAAGGCTCTGTCAGGACCACGATTGAAAAGATCTACGAGGATTCAGAATAAATCAAGAAAAGAACAAGATCCATACGTGAGAATTCAGTCCGCCGGCATAGCCACAGGGCTGGGACGACCAGAAAAGGCGCAATCCGTCAACAAATGACGCTAACATTGAGGTGCCCCTGTTTAAGGAATTAATACATTAGACATAAAAGGTCAAATATAACAGGAAAGAAAACTGTGAGGCCGTGGCGATGAGGAACTGCGGATCTCGAAGTCGGAGGTCCTACACCGCGGGACCAGGGACCCGGGATATCACTAAGGTGATAGACTTACCACCACGTGGCACAGAGGGGCTGAGGAACACCACAGGGGACGTACGCAGCAACGAAGTGTGCTAACTTGCAGGGACCGAACATTCAGGGCCAACGGCCATCCATTAATCTCCGCAGAATGATAACTCTGGCCTTAATGATGTGACAGATCCTAAGGTGTCTAAGGACCTTCAGGATAGCGGAGGGAGGTAAAAAAAAAAAAAAAAAAAAAAAAAATCTTAAATACACTCAAATCGGTAAAGAATTTTGAACTACAAAATCTTTAACTGGTTTATCCCAACTGATAGAATTATAACCACCATGAATTCTTATTTAATAGCTATTTTTATAAATTCTGGAACAAATGAAAAAATTACCGATGACCGAATCGATAAGTTGATTCAGTTATCGGTAATTTTTCAGTTGTTCCAGAATTTATGAAAACAGCTATAAAAGAAATCCACTCAATTATATCTTTATTTTTTCCATCTCTAGTTCTGTGATTAAACACATAACAGAGACACCACAAGAGACTTTGGAAGAACCCACTGAAAAAACGACGGATGAACGGACAAACTTATAAAAGAAACCCACCGAAAAATGATAATGGACATATTGAAAGAATCCATAAATATTTGCTGGAAGAAATACGAACTTACCAAAAGCACCGCAGAAAGACTACAAAACAACAATGAAAAAACACACTGAAGAAAGCCGATGAATTAGTGAGCTTAAAAAACCCTTTCAGATACCAAAATACGAAAAGAATAAAAAATGGCCAAGCTACCTCTAATTCCATCACCTCCAAGGCTTCAATGACGGTTTCAATGATGATTCCAAGGCTTCAATGACGACTTCAAACAACAATGACTCCAAGGCTTCAATAATGGCTCCAACGATGACTTCAAGGCTTCAATGACAGCTCTAACGACGACTCCAAGATTTTAACAACGATGGCTCCTCTTAAAGAAAAAAAAAAAAACTAGTTGCAAAAAAATAATAAAACAAGCAGCAAAAAAAAAAAAAAAAAAAACAATGATTATCAAAAAGATAATTATTGTTTATATATGATCGCTGATCTTAAAAATGATTGGCCGATTATATAGAGTCGCTATGGCGATGGATCACTAATTATAATTTTTCTAAAAATATATATTAATTGATAATCTATTTGTCACCTGGAGGGAATTTGCAAAATTTTATAAGTAAAATTTACTATTAGCCCAAATGTAGCATGCATGCATCTAAAACTTTTTTTTATACTAAGTTAATCACTTTTCTAACTTAAGAGACTTTTGTATAGCTTGTCAAGGCGCATCTAATGGTGGTTAGAGCGTCAAAATCGGCTTGGTAAGTGCCGAGATATCTTTAAAAAAACGTTTCTTTTACTATGTAAACTTCTTTGCAAACAATACTATTTTTGCAAAGAAGTTTATATAGTAAAAGAAACGTTTTTTAAAGATATCTCGGCACCCACCAAGCCGATTTTAATGCTCTAATCACTATTAGATGCGCCTTGACAAGCTCTACAAAAGTCTCTTAAGTTAGAAAAGTAATTAACTTAGTATAAAAAAAAGTTTTAAATATGTGCACACCATATTTGGGCCAATAGTAAATTTTACTTATAAAATTTTGCAGATCCCCTTCAGGTGACAAATAGATTATCAATTAAATTAAAATATAATGTATAATAATAATAATAAATAAATAAATATAAAATTTTATATTAAATTGCGAAATTTTGTGAAAATATGTGAAAACATGCAAAAACATACAAAAATCTGTAAAATATTTAAAAAATTTGCAAAAAGCATGATTATGTAAATTTTATTATTAATTGATCATTGATTTATGCCAGTTTTTGCAAGTTTTCAATATTTGTTGTTTATAATATTTTTGCTATATTTTGAATTTACTATGCTGTAAATATTTGCAATTATTATACTTTTATAATACTCTAAAGTTACTATAGAGTAAACTTTTGTAATTATTACCTTATGTAATACTCCAAACTAATTGTAAGTTTTTTGTAAGTTTACCTTTACATAAAAACTTACAGAGGTTTACGCATATTTTTTTTTGCTGATGTCTCTCTATATTCTATTCAACTTTACTACTATCCTTTTTACAAACTTAAATTATAAAAAAATTTTTTTATTTATACTATTTTTTACTACCATACTCTATCTTTCAATATGCTTATATAGCAATTAATCTTGCTTATTTACATTTCTTTCTTTATAACAAATATCAAACTATTAATTATAAAAAATTTTACTTTGATCTTGATCTCAAATCTATTTATTTAAATCTATATTTTAATACTTTTCTTGACAATTTAAACTCTCTATCTCTTTTTTTTTTTGTTCAAATTCGGCAGTCATGCTACAGCTTTATTAGGCTTTGTACAATTTTTATAAAATGGTAAAATTTTACTAAGTGGCAGATAGCATATGAGAACTATCTCTAAATGACAAGTGCCATACCCAAAGTACACTCTAAGTCACCTAAATTACAAATTGCAACTTACTCAGTTACCCCAATTAGCACCTATATGCAACCTGCTATAGTCGGTTTTTCCTCTATCCAGCCCCTTCTGAATTCAGATATTGACTGGCTCTCAACAGATAGTACCTACTACCTGTTATGACTACCTCCCCTTCTTTTAAGCTTCTTCCACCTAAGCCTGACCAAATCATTAACCCTTATTCATACATAAAAGAAAAAATTTTAAGCCATGTTTACGAAAGACCTAAACATCTTAGAAAAAAAAAGCCTCATGGCAGAAAAAAAAACACATAAGAAACAAAATTCTAAAATAGTCTAACATAAATTGAACAGAGATGAAAAAAAATGAAAAAAAAGAGGAGGTGTGGCGACTTAGTGAAGTGGTCTAGTTGTCACCCTCACCAAATGTTATGGGAAGATCCCATGTTCGAATCCC
>CAJVPY010002402.1:0-16266 GCA_910591965.1 Dentiscutata erythropus | reverse complement strand
AGAAGCCTTCATCTTTCTAGATATGTAATCGGGTAATACTTAAAAGTCTCGATGACCAAAAAAGGCATTCAGGTATGTATCCAAAAGTATAGTCTTCTTCGGCATCTTTATATAAAAAATTGGAAGAAGACTACACTTTTCCAGATATGTACTTGGGTGTGAGATAATTTCGAAATTGCTTAAGAACAGCAATACATGGCTGGTAGATGTAGAAAATTATGATCATTTCGGCCAGATCTTTGGGCATAAAAATTCGGCATCCAAGCTGGCATAAAAATGGTCTAAAACTAGCAAACAAACAGAATCTCTCTGGCACCCTGCCAGTGCTATAATAGTTCTAGGCATTATCAGGTCACTATTATGATGCCGAGTCGGATCCTCAAATCACATGTCCTAAAGATCGGCCAGAATTATGTCATAGAGCTGGCCAAAATTAATCATGAATCTATTGTGCTACCCGACACAAATTTTTTTTTGCCACATTTTGGCATCTAGAAAGGCAACCAAATAGGTGCAAAAAGGTAAATATCTCAATATATAATCAAGTACCCAGACCAGCACAGAGGGCCAGCACCCCCAACATAGAACCAGACATTCAAACAAGTATAGAAGGCTAGTACCAACAATAAAGAATTTGATGTATAAATAGATTAGAAACAAGAAGGAAATAGCAGTATTTAGATCACATACTGGTAGCTAGATTAAATAGTGGGTGGTAGTTAGATTGTATGGTGATAAAATATAAATAACAGAAAGAGTTCAAAGAGATAGCTAGAATATAAAATAGATATCCGATATAGGAAATATATAAATTATATAGTAGTAATTAGATTACATGTTTAGATTATATAGCATTTATTAGATTATATTATTTAGATTATATAATGGTGCTTAGATTATATAGTGTTATTCAGACTATATAGAGATATCTAGATCAGTGTTGTCACTGAAAGGCTGAAACCCCACTGGACGTCCAGATTCTTCCAGCATTCCAGTAGTTCCAGTGAGAAATCCCACTAGAACGATTTTCTCACTGGAACGTATTTATATGATTGGCTAATCTAAACGGGACTATTTGCCAATCAAATCAGTTGGTGACTAATTATGTTCCCGAGCTTATGACTATATTTTCCAACTCGTCTTTTGATAATAATTCAAAACACTGTAAAAAAAAGGATTCTTATATCCGATTTCACAATAATTCTTTAATTCGTTAATAAAGTCTAACATTATCGCACAATCTATACCGGATTATCCAAATTACTTTGGTTATTAGAAATGACCCTGTTTGTGACCTGGTAATATTCGTGTAAACGGGTATAGTAGAGTCCATATTATTTCACCGACAATCATTTTATAGACACCACATTTCACCGACAATTATTCATCGACAAGTTCATTTTACCGACAGTCTATTTCACCAAAACTCATTTTACTGACAAGTTTTTTTTTATAAATTACACTAACTTCAACTCTAATTCTAACGTAACCCTAATGATATTGACCAGAATTATATTGTCTATAAAATGGACTTCAGTGAAATAAACTGTCAGTGAAATGTGGTGTCTACGAAGTCAGTGAGTTGATCATATCCCAACGGGTAGGTACCCGGAGCTCAAATTTATGTCACTTTAATATCTGCTTGCTATCTTCGGTGATTGATTCGAATTGGCCAATCAGAAGCCACTTGAAGTCACTGGACATCACTGGAATTTCCATTCTAGCGATAAAAATCTTCACTGGAATGGTCTAGTGACATTTGATCACTGGAAGCTATTATGCTTCCAATTCCATCCAGTTAAGTCTAGTGATCTTCCAGTTCCAGTAATTCCTACTGGAACATTCCAGTGAACAACACTGATCTAGATTATATAATGATTTTCAGATTATATAGTGGTATCTAGATTATATAGTGCTATCCGGACTATATAGAGATATCTAAATTATATAATGATATTCGGATTATATAGTGGTATCTAGATTATATAATCTAATCTAAGTGGGATACCACCTATAATATAATTATATTATAGGTGGTATCCTACTGCTCTTCTTGCTTCCAGTTTGGTATTCCTCGAGTATGTTACTTCAGAGCCTAATCTGTATCTCAAGCCAGATGCTGCCGCTATCCGAAGATCCGTATCTCAAGCTACCTGCTACTGCTATTAGGAGAGCTATTCACATGGGTTCAGGTATTAACATCGTACACCACTTAATTAGGCTACCACCTCTTTTTAAGTACTCTCTATCGGTATGGTAATACAGAAGTCTAGATCCTTAGAGTGGGAGTTAAGAACCTCTGCTACAAAGCAATAACCCGGAACCCTCGCTTCTGTTATGTTTTGTCATAGACTCCTATATAGGTTGTGCGACTATATTCACTAGCTGTCTTTATGTTTGTACCACCAGGGTGCTTGCTTCCATGCTTTTCAGAGTTTCTTTTAACCAGTTTTCTTTGTTTCTTCATTGCACCAGAGGTGTTCTATATTTGGTAAATTCATTCTCTTACCACAGCCCCTTACTATATTCACTGCTTCTCTCACCACTTCTGGATATACTGCATATAGCTGTTCTCCCAATCAAGATCCCAATACCACCTTAGAGTTGTTGGTGCTACCTTACCAATCGTGAATTCACACGCACAGCCTTTTGCAATAATACCTTTTGTGACCCATATTACACATAGTGCCCAATCTTTTCTATAACTCAGAACTCCTTCTAAGAATTCTTTATCAGCCAAATATATACTTCACATGGTCTTACCACCACAAAATTCCACATTCAAAAGCCCTCGCAAGTTACAGAGATAATTAATTTAATTAATTACCACTAGCTGTAATTGAACTGTCGACCTTGTCTGTGGAGGGTTAGGCATCTAGACCACTAGGCTATGGGACTCTAACTCTCATATAAAGTTTTAAAAAACTTTTTAAAATTTTAATAATAAAATTAAAAAATTAAGTTTATTAAAAATGTAATTTCTTTGTCAAAATTAAAGATAAAATAATAAAATTTAAATATATTATTAATATAACAGATATTTTTAATTTTTACTTAAGAAATAAAGAGGCAAACTTGAATAAATTTTGAGAAAATTTAAAAATTTGCCTGCTAGATGGTTTAAGGAATAATAATGCTCCTGGCTTGCATACCAAACTTTTTTTTTAGAGGAGTTTCAAAGAAAAAAGAGTTAATCTCTAGACAACTTGCAATAATAGACTATAACTCTCTATCAAGTATTTTGTTTTTTTTTAGCTAAAATTTTTGATTTAGATAATCTAATAAAGTTAGAATTATAATATTTTATATAATTTTATTAATAAAAATACTAAAAAATATTATTATTCTCAATATTTTAACATCTTTTTTTGAATTTTGAAAAATTATAGTAGTTTAAAAAATGAGATAGCTTATTCTTGAGTATTATTTTTTCAAAATGCAGGTAATTTGCTAAAAATAAAATATAACATGATGTAATTTAACAAAATAGTTAATTATAACTATTTAAAAATTAATGTCAATTTGCTGAAACTTAAATTTGAACCTCTAATCAAAATTTCTGCAATTTACTAAAAAAATATATAGCTTAAATCAGAGATGTTTGGGTTTTACCTATATTCTAGATATTCAAGGTTCTAGATAATTTTATTAATGAAGCTTTTAGATTGTTATTTCAAAAGAAAACATAGTAAAAACAACTAATAATATGTTTTTTCTTAATCTACTTCTTTTACTTGGTTAAGTAATTCTTTTTTTTTTACTTATTTTTAGTCTTTCAAAATTTTTGAAAAAAAGTAGAAATTTGGCTTACTTCTTTTAAAAGATTAGTATTATTTACATTTCAAATTTGGACAAATTCAATAAACTGCAACTATAGGTTTTGTTTATTTATAAATATAACACTACTCTATATAACTTGGATCGAGATCTTTGGTTAAAAAAATATCCAATAGTAATCATATATTTGAAAAGGAAAATATATATTAAAGCAAAGCTTTATAGTAGAGATACAGTATACAAATATTGTATTTAGTATTAGCCTAACACAGATTATAATAGTATACTTTTATCATTTTTTATTTGTAATTACTTTTTAATAAAGATAATTTACTTTGTTTAGCTTTATAAACTTCTCTTTCTGTTTTTTTTTTATATCTTTTTGTTCTCTATTTATTTTTCTTTAAATTTTCTTTTTTGTTATTTATTTTATTTTTTTTAGTTATAACTTTCTTTTTTTTTTTTTAGCTTCAGTTTTGTATTATAGATCCAACTTTTTTTTTTCTTTTGCTTTAGTAAAAAAAAAAAAAATTGAAAAGATTAGTTTTTGATGAGCTGACAAAGTCTTTTAACTTTTTTAAAGCTAATATAATAAGTCACATCTGGGTATATTTATTTTAGCCAGGCTTGCAATTAAAGAGTTAAATTTACAAAAAACAAATGTTTAATATATTAACTTGTATTAGCTTGTTAATAAAGACAAGCACCAGATTAAAAATATATACATATATATTATAAGGAAGAGAAAAACCTCAAAAAAGATAGCAAAGTTAGTACAAACAAAAAAAAAAATAGTAAACAAAATATAATTAAAAATTATATCAAAAATAATATTAAGCTATTTTGGTTTGGCTCTTGATAAAACTGACAATGTTTTTTGACAAGTTGCATTAGTGGTTGCTATAAAATTATCAAGTGATGCCAGACCTGCTATATGTGAATAAATAGAGTAGATTTTATATATATATATAATGTACAGTATATACTATAGTACTATTAAGTAATTTCAAGTTTAATAAAACTACTTTTAAATTACTGTATTATGCTGTATATTAAAAGCAAATTTGATATTTGTACTAACAAAAACCAATATAAATACTATAAAAAAAAACCAATTTCTAGCTTCAAAAATATAATTTTTATAGAAAACATTGCTTTTTTTATATTTTTTATACTACTGTATTTAATTTATAAAAAAAACGGTTTAACTAAAAATCTTGGATGATGGATCGTGTAACTGATATAAATTTTAAAGTACCGGTACGACAATATCGCAAACGCAATTTCATACTAATATATATTTATACTTTTTATTAATAATGGCGATCTTAACATGCCATTAGCATGCCACTATGACATGCAATCATGGGCATGCCGCTATTGACACGCCGAGTTTCTTACCTAATCACCGAATGTAGAACGCATTGACGATGACTTGATAAGGCTATCAAGGATCCAAGCACGAGACCTTGTTAATTAGCCAAAATTGCGAGACGAGGAAGCAAGAGCAACCAATCCGAAGTCGCCTTTATTTTAAACACGGAAGAAACTTTCAAAAATAAAGTATTTGAATACAAAACTGCCTTACGAGTTTGGGGATTAGAGTATTTGTATCTTCGTAACATACTGTATGTACTTATGTTGTGATTGATAACACGTACGTACGTCATAACGATGGTCTACGTAACATATATTTAAGACATTGCATCCAGAAATGGGAATAACCCTTATGGGGATCATACATATACATTGTTCATATTTCATAGTCTCATGGGTGAATGAATGTATAGCTTGTCTAAACTTTTGATATCATCGTCCTTAACATCGTTAATGGTAGAACAGGACAAATAATGACATAGTACATGCGAGATTCAAAATATTGTAATAATTATAGTTCCTAAGGCATACTATACTGTGCATAAGTTATGTATCTGTCAATAGCGACAGAAATGTGAATGGCGCCCGTGAGATTCTATTAATTTTGCACGGTTATTTTTAAGCAAGATGTGACCACGATTTATTTGCCGGCTACTACAGAATTCGCTGAAATTAGTTAAATACGTAGTGATATACTGTACGTACAGTACGTACAGTACGTATACTGTATCTGGTATCTGGTATGATTGTTAAATAAAGGATAAGCAATTAAGGTATAACATTATTATTAGTGCTACGAGTTAACCTATTTTAAAAGCCCGCAGTGTCCTCTGTAATCGCTACAAAGATTCAGCGACATATAAACTTTATTCCGACTATTAAAATGGGTTTTTAGTGATTTACTTAGTATTCGATAATTGGTACTATTAAAGTTTAGCTGATAGACATTTGAAATTTTAAAATCAATCAGTTGATCTTATCAATTTAAAAATTCTGATCAGTTTGTATTAGAAAAAATAACGAAGATTGCACAAACAGATCACTGGCCTAATTCGTTCATAAATAAGAATGTTCATTGAAAATTTTTTCGTTAATTGATATTCTCTTATCAATGTCTATGTCTCATGTTTTATTGGTAGAAGTTCATCCTTAATTCTAAAGAAGAATTTTAGGATTTCAATTCTCATCTATTCTGAATAATTAAGACATTAACCAGAAAATCCTTTAGATTTAACCTTCCCCGGCAAATATTCTTGTATTTTTTTCGTATTTTTGTCAATTATTAACAACGATGGCAGGATTACACATTGACTTACTTCGTCACGCGTTAGTTCTAGTACTATGTGGGTCGTATTTAGTTGGTTCAACATTTTTAATACTGATGTTTGTCCCACCATTTGCATTGTTTGGTTGGGTCTTCTTGCCCATCGTAGTTGGCAGTGTTCTTGGTAGGTTGTGTTTACTGTGATAAATCCCTCTTTATTAACCTAAAATTCAAAAATTCACTTTATGACGAACATAATTGATTCTGATTAATTTTAGTGTGTGCATATAGTATCGCATGGATAGTATATTTATATAAGGGTAAGTCTTATCGTATATATCAAAATCGTATATACGTGTCTTAACTGTTGACCAATTTCTTTGAATGCGTAAAAAATAGGACAAACTGACAGGCCATTCAATCTTCCCTACAATCCCAAGCGTATATTTAAAATCAATTATGCTTTCTTCTCCATGCTATGGACAAGTATTATTATGTTTGTACCTTTGTTTGCTGAATATGGGTATTTTAAATTCTTTGTGTTAGGTAAACGAATTAGACGCATAATAAAGTATTTATTATTTATTAATGATCTAATTGTTTATTTTTTTTTTGGCTTTTTCATCAATTTAACGCATCATCTTTTTTTTTGCTGTTATAAAGGGAGGATATTTATTATGGTAGCAGTTCGAATTCCAATAGGCTTGATGTCTATATTCCTGACACTTCAAAATATCCTCAAATATTTGATGCTGCATTTCATCCTGTAATTGTGTTTATTCAGGGTGGTTCTTGGGGTTCAGGTAATATATATATTTTTTGATTAGTTTTGGTGTTTTCCATTTTTACAAATTGATTTACTATTTTATAGGAGATAAAATATGGTATAGTTTATTAGCTCTGCGTTTGAGACAAATGGGTTATGTAGTAGTTGTACCGAATTTTTCTTTATATCCTAAAGTGAGTGAACTTAACATCTCTGATATTAAAATATTTTATTCGGAACGTTTTATATAAACGTTGTTTGACAAATGTGTAGGCAAAGATTGACGTTATGTTGTCTGACATCAAACGCTCTTTGGTATGGACAAAAAGATTCATTAGGTGAGTTGACATATTGAGATTGTTTCGATCAATACTTACGCATATATAGAATTTAACATTGTTCTATTCATAAAAAGTAAATTTGGCGGAGATCCAAATAAAATTTACATTATGGTAAACTATTTTTTTTTTTTAATAATAATAATTGTAATTATAATTATAATAAATTTACTTTACACATTAAATTTATAGGGCCATTCTGCAGGCGCTCACCTTGGTTCCCTTATTACAATTCGTGATTCAATTATTAAATCCCAAACTATGGAGGGAAGAGTAAGCTCAAGTCTAAATGATATTGACCCTGAATTGGAACTTCCTAAAATTGCTGGACTTATTTTGTAAGTTTATTTATCTTTTAAATTTATTAAGTTATCATGTGCCATTGGGTAGTGAGACTCATTCAAGTACGGATACGTTTATTGTTAGGATGGCTGGTAATGTTAAATCTTTGTCCTATATTTAGATATAATGTGTGGATACCTTCTTGATCGTTTTATTTGAATGCAATAGGCGTATACGATATAGGAAGACATTATCTCTGGGAAACTAAACGTGGTGTTGAGGAAGTTTCCCCGATGGGCCGTGTGATGGGTATGTTTTTTAATTGTCCAGAGACTTTTTTTAACTATTGGTCGAATCACAATATTACTATGGTACCGGCAATCTACAGTCCTAATAATGTGATCGAGCTGCTATAAACGCTAAGTTTTTTTTTTTTTTTTTAAAAAAAAAAACGACCAATAACTTTAGACTAATTCTAAAGCTATAGTGATTATAGATTTCCGGCACCTTATTAATTTCGATGACTTTTAATGACGAGATTAGTGATATTATACACACCGTAAACTGCTGGCTTGTGGATCTCCTATGGAGACGATTAGAGGGCCAAAAATACTAAAGGGGTATAAAGCTTTTGAATATTGAAAAAACGAAATGAAAGATGCCCCAAGTACGGCGGTAGCCTTTGTCCTGGCCACCAGTTAGTAGTTACAGTGTATATATATCGATCAATGATTAAACCGGGTTCTCATTAATTTATTATTATAAAAAATGCGTAAATTCATCTTTTAATTATAGGAGACACACCTGAAACCTTTGAGATGAACTCTCCAGCTTTACTTCTTCAAAGTGCAATGAAAGATAGAGAAGTTGATATTAATAGGTTAAAGAAGCTAATACCCCAAAAAATTTTACTAATTCATGGAGATATGGTATTGTGGTTCTTTGAAATTACGTGATTATATGAATTGTTATTATGATTATTAATAATATTTTATTATAGGATGAAACTGTTCCATTAGATTCAACTTTGAAGCTTAATTTGGTGTTGAGTGATTTAAACATTGAAGATTTAAGACTTAGAATAATGACTGGAATGGATCATTCAGATCCTGTAGTTGGGTTAATGTATAGCCCCTTTAGAAATAGGTTTACACCTCAATTAACTAGTGAACTCGGAAATTTTATGTTGCAGGATGATCACGAATTTGAAGAATATTAATATATTTACTAATTATTTTGAAGTTAAACATGTTGTATTTGTAATAAATAAGTATATATATAGTTAAATAACCAAGTTACATTGTATTTAGTTGTATTTAAAAACATTATAAAGCTACGGTATATACTAGTGTTTTAGAACTAAAAATAAAAAACTTTTGTATATAAAAACATTAAAAGATTGAATATAGTATATACAGTATATTTTACTGTATATACTATATTTGATAAAATTATTATATTTATATATAATATTAAACTTAGTTAATACTAAAATTTAAATTAATTTTGAATAAAAATTTAAAGTATTTTTATTTTTACAGTTATAACAATTTAGTTTTAATCTTAAACTATTATTATATTGGCTATTATATATCCGATATATATATATTAGATATAAGTTTATTTATATTGCATATATATTTGTAAATTTATATATATGTATATATTAGCTCATTAAATCTTGCTACGTACGTATATATAATATTAAAAAGTAAATATTTTATCTAATTTTATACTACGTACTTGTATACTTTCTTGTTATCTGGATAATAGCAAAAGCACGTGGCCTAAGGTTATTATACTGTCGATGCCAGAAATAACTATATATAGCTTATATATATTATACGTATATTTATTTTTTTATCTACTTTTAATGTATTTATTAACCTATTATATATATATATATATATATATATTATTCTTTTATTTTATTACGTATTATAATTTTTTATTTACGTTATATATATTATACTGCAATTTTTATGTATATACTTTTAAATTTATTTTTATAACAAAAATAAATATTAAATGATTTTATTTTTTTATATTAAATTTTTTTATGCCTCAGCGACTTGCACCTCGGTTGTATACTGTATTTATTTTGTATACTAAACTGATATAACATGATAAAGAAAACAATTTCAGTTCATAATGATTAAAGTGCCACACATTCGATTCTGTGAATATATACGGACCGTAGTTCCAGGCTTTGGTTCACAATAGAGTGTCCAGACTTATGCGATTTCAAGGATTTTTCATTGTTCAAACAATGAAAAATCCCTGAAATTGCATAAGTCTGGACACTATACTGTATGTACATAATTTTAAAAATCCAAATGGTTTGACATCAGTTGCATTCTGGCATAATATTTAATACATTAATTACAAAACAATCTGTAAATGAAAATTAGAATAATGAGCACGCCAACCTATCTGCATAAAATCAAAAATAAAATTAATAAATAAATACGCAAATATTCATAATTTAATATGTAGATAAGAAAATATTTAGAAGAGGTCTCGCCGAGAATCGAACTCGGATCGCAGGATTCAAAGTCCTGAGTGATAACCATTACACCACGAAACCACGTTTATGCATTTTATGATTTTTAGAAATTCTAAATTTATCATTATTTACCTCCAAATTGGTGGGACTAATATGTGACTGCAAATAATGCATGATTTAGCTTCAGCCAAAACCTTACATGGGTAGTCTCTTATAAAGTATGTTAGTCAGGCGAGACTCAAATATTAGATTGAAATTAACGAAAAGAAGAACATTATACAGTCGTAGCCTCATACAATCACACACTATCGGGACCTATAAAAAGTGTTCTTTTATAGGAAATGTACTTAGGATGTGTTTATATAGAGAATTATATTTATATATATATTTAATAATAATTTATTCAAGAAATAAATGTGCTTATAAACCGATGTATTTATATAGGTGGTGCTTGTATGTGAGTACGACTGTACACTTAATCATTATTACCACATTCTGTTATAAGGTTGGGAATTTTTCCTTATTACCATAACGATAAATGACTGTACGTGATTTTATATATTTTGAATTACTAAGTACGACGTGCGTACCTGTTGGAGGCTTCGCACTATCCCGTCAGCTTCTATAATATGCACACAGCCTATCACATCTTTTAATAACAATGCCCACGTACTTTTGCATTTTGCATCTGATACGATTAAAACTACATATAATGAAACGATACAATTCATTTTTGTTATATAACGATAAACGATAAGGGTAGTTGAATGTCACAACTGTGTAATTAAACGCATTCGCTAGAGTTCCAGGGTACTGCAGTGCATAATTCTGCTCACGCTAAAAATACTTTTTTACATTGTAATTTGATTTAGAAAGTGATTTAAATCACGTGTCTCATGAGAACAATATAAAAATTATTTTTAGCGTGAGCAGAATTATGCACCGCAGTACCCTGGACCCGACATATAGTATACGGTGGCCATTTACTGCGCCACTGCCCATTGTTTGAAGTTCGCTTTTGATACATCAAATTTTAATATAATATGAATCAAAAACGACACTTATTGAATGGCCAGTATTTACTATGTGTAGCCCCGCAAACTTTCTACATTTGCAATAATTTTTCCAATCAAAATTCGACTTCAAAATAGATATTATTTTCCTGCTTTTTATTTTTTTGTATTTTTTTTTTTTGTTAGATTGCTATTGTCGATATCATAAATAAACAAATAATAAATAAATAACGATAAAATAAAATAATAAATAGTAAAAATAAATAAAATAAAAATAAATAAACTGAATATCAATAATGGAAGCAAATCTATTTCTAAAATGAAATTAATATCCTTACTCTTTTCCTGACAAAAAAAAATACACGTAATTATGAGGACACACAAAAATCTATTTATATATAAAACATGCTAAAATAAAATACTTATTCTTTAGATTATAGAATACAAGAGTGTTTATATACAATTATAGAGATTACTTCTTGTGTTTATTCTTATTCAACAAATACATAAATGGTGAAAAATTAATTATAAAACTAAATTTTTTTTTCTTTTTTTTTTTTTCTTATTAATATGCTGATAATTCATTATCAACTGAATCTCTTGATATTGCGGAATCACTAGAATCAGATCTGCGATGATTGAAATATCGTGACGGCCCTGCTTCAATATAAGTATTTGAAGGATACTGATGCACATGAATATTAATAGTAGTGTTTCCCACCACAGGAGGAAATAAAAATGCGCCGCTACCATCAAAATTATGTTCATAAACTAATCGTGGTTTTTCTTTGTGACATGGTTTTTTAGAAGGGTTAACTACTGTTTTGGTCTCGGATTCAAATGAATCTGTTAAATCACTGCTTGTAACAACTGTTTCTGTAGAGGTTGTTATTGAAAAGTCCAATTCACGTTCTTCAGTAGGCGTAGCTAGAACACGTGATATTCGCTTCATAAATGTTTTCCTTCGCTTATCAATTGCGCTGTTATATATGTCATACGTATACTTGCGTGTTTCGCCATTACGATAATCATGACCAAAACTTTGACCAGATATGACTCCAGAATTGGCGCTAGCAGAACTGTATGCATGTCCACGATCTGATCCTGAACTTATTGAAAGGCCATTTGGTATGACGGGAAGTTTTTGCTTGTCTAAAAACGTCCTGACAAACCATCTTAAAATTGGCCGGTTTGGATTCATTTTAGTTCGAGTAACATTATGGTCAAATTGAGATCTAAGTGGCGAAAAAGCGGATCCAAGTGGCGAGACAGCGGATCTGTTTGGTGAATAAGGTGGTATCAAGATTCGCATACCAGGTGTACGTGGCGATGTTGGTGAAGGTGGAGGAATAAATGATGGACTAGTTGGTGTTGGCGGAAAAGATGGTGATAAAGGAGGAGTATTCAAGGAAGCTGTAACTCCACGTTTCTCATAACCGTAATTATCAATAAGATCTTTTTTAACTTTTCGTAGAGCATTATGAATAGCAGGATCAAAAAGAAAAGCAAGACAATTAAATAGACCTAAAAATGAATAATTTTAATAATTATTAAATATCTAATTTTACAAAGTATAAGGTAAAAGTTAGAAAAGTTAATACCGGGAAGGCATGATCCAATAACTGCCCAATAAGTAATAGGTGGTGGTAATCGAAGCTGTTTATTAATAGATAACATAGTGTATTCAACAACAATTCCACTAACATTTAAAAGAGGAATTGCTGCATATAAAGAAATGCGGCTAACTAATTTCAATAAGAGCAATTTTTGTCGTTTATTCTTTGCTGTTAATGTTGTATTACTTTTTTGCGTGTGAACTGCGTCGACCAGTTTTCGATGTTCAAAAATTAATTTCATTATAACAACTATGAGAACTGATGTGCAATATAGCATAGAAAAAGAAACTGGGATGACAAAAGTAAATAATCTCCACTTTAGTGTTCCATCTCCACCAGGATCGCGATAAAGACATTGTTTTCCTTCAGTATCATATCCAAATCGATGATAAATCAAAGGCAAAATGTTTATGGCAAAAGAGGTAAAGAAAGCCACTGGTATATACCATCTATCAGAAAAAGACGAAACTTTTTTACGATGAAGAAATACAACCTAAAAATTTGTAATAATAAATTAGTTTCAAAAAAATTTCAAAATTTAATTTCAAAATTTTTGATTAAAACAATTACCTGCAGGTTAAATGCTATCATCACTGTCAAGAACAGATATAATGTCGGAAGAAAAGACATTGCCCATCCGATAAAAGTACATGCGTTTGTATCTCCGACAGCATATAAAGTATATGCTATTGCCGCAGCTCCCGATAAAATGTCTACAAACGAAATTAATCCCGAAAGTCGGAGTGAAACTCTGTTTACTAACTTTTTATCATAAAGCCACATTATTAATATTATAATTAATACTATAAATCCACCGATAATACTCGCTATGCTCAAAGTAATATTTAAATGTTTAATTATATTTGTTTGTTTTATTTTTTGAACGTCTCCTTTATAAAGAGGATTTACAGGAAAATTTGCATAAGGAACGTTTGATGAGTCTGATGTGAACGTGGTGCTTGATGATGCCATAATGTGAGGATTTATGACGAGGGATGAAAAAAGAAACACCCGACACCCCGTTAAGTTAGTTAACGACGGATGTGAACTTATATCTTTAAAGTCTCGGAGCGGCAGTTATTAGGAAGCAATTATCCTGTCAGGATTTGCTATCTGGAGTCTAGCGGCAATTAATGAAAAAGTTTGAGACAACAAAGGTGCGAAAAAATACATATGGCTAAATATGAGATGTATTCTTTTATTATTTTTAAAGTAATTTATAATAATTAAAATATATATATATATATATCTACAGTTTTCTTAATTTACTTTTTCTCCCAAATTGAAATCGCGTCCATGCACATATCAGCAGTAGCAATCACGTTTAACAGTGTAACCATTATTTTTTTTTAAAATTAAAACATGCGAGAAAAATCATTGTTAGACTTTCTTAGGATTGATCTTTTCCATGCATTATGTCACGCGAAAAAAAAGTCCACAATCCAATAACTCATGAGCATTGTGAATGTTAACTGTTTTCATTTTTATAAAAATATATAGAAAGCATACTGTCTTGGAGTATCATTAATAAAGACTTGCATTAAAATTACAGTAAAATATATGCATCGAATAATACGTAGATGATAATTCACTGATAATATTAACCTGTTCAACGCGAATTTCTTTAGAATATCGTCAATTCGTCATATTTTCATTCAGATGCTAAGTACGAAAACAAAAAGGTTTTCGAGAAAATGATTTGAGGTAAATAAAACCTCATTTAATGGATGGCCAATTATGATACCATTTCAGGCTATCAAATTAGGCAAACAATGAAACTAGTAATGGACTATTAAAGGTTCCTATTTTTGATTGTTGAGTATTTTTTTATTGTCAATGTTAATTTCTTTGTCTTTCCGATTTGGGAATCTGAGGGACATGTATTTACCTTATCTTTACATATTTTCGTAATTTTTAGAGCTTAATACAAAGGTTAATGTCGCATTACCTCGAAATTTATATTTATGTGATTTCTTGTTAAACCCTCGTTTCATGTTTGCCCTTGTATTTGTTAAATTTACTTTTATACGTTTAACAGTCGATACCATATTTGTTTATAATTCTTGATCTGATAACCCAATTGGTGCAATTACGGTTTAAAGAATAAAGTTCTTTGATCCTGTTGCCACAGTATGGCTATAATACTTTAGACTTGTCTGATCCGCTCTGCATAATTGAAATATCAAATTATTTCTAAAAGTAGTAATTGAACGCTACTACGTAACAGGACGGTCAGTCGGGGACAATCAGACAATATACCGGATAAGTATCAACTTAATAATAATCTTGGCCTATTCCAAAATACTGGGCAGAATATTGGGTGGATCTTTAACTAGAATTACGGATTCTGTTTATACAATTAATAACATCTTTTGCTCGTAGAAAAAAAATTCAAGTGTCAATTTATTTGTCATATATATTTGACGAGTTAATTTGCCAAAACGTACATTTGCATATAGGAATGTATTACTACATATTTATTAAAAGTTAAATTAGTTAGAACGTTCTATTGCATTATTTAAAAACTATGATATTCAAATACTATATATTTCGATATTTATATATAATATAACAAGCAAAAAAAGTATATAATTTAGTCAAAATTATATCTAATTTTCAAACCAATTTATTTAAATTTAATTATGCCTAGTTTATTGTGCTGAATTATATTAGTCGTGGGCAAAATTAACTTAATGCCAGCTGAATTATTGTGGTTTGCGAAATTTGCAAAAAAAATCACTTGCGATTCTTAGGTGGTTTCTGATTTAAAACTACTCCGATATCTGGACATGTAGTCAGAAATCACCTAGAAATGATTTGATTTTTTTTTTGTTCTACAAAGTTTACAAAAAATTATGCAAATCGCAATAAATGATTAACACGGTTAAATGAAAAATTTTAACCGATTCCAATTTCTTCTGTAATTATACAGTTGGGCGCATACCTATTGTGTGACACTGTAATAACTGTAATGATAAAAGAAGTTTCCTAGGCTTCGTACCCATCGCCTTAGGCACGATGACTAATTAAATTTGAAGATCAGGTGCAAGTAGGGATGTTATGTGGTCCGGTCTTAGACTAATAGACCACAGTTAGTTTTAAGCCCGGTCTGGGCCTAAAAAAAATTGGTCTGCTCTAAGCCTTAAGACTGAATCGGTCTGGACCGGTCTGGACTAGCAAAGTCTTAAGACAGAAGACCATAATAGACCAGACTGGACTTGGACCAAAATTGACCAGACTGAACCAGACCGGACTGTTAACATCCCTAGGTGCAAGGACCAAATCCCATTCCGATTTGGTTAAAAAATTCCGTTTTAGATACGTATA
>CAJVPY010002401.1:0-16270 GCA_910591965.1 Dentiscutata erythropus | reverse complement strand
ATGTAACTACTTGTATAAATTACCCAATAAAAGATATGAGCAAGGCCTCACCTTAACACCAAAAAAAAAAAAAAAAAGATAATTTTTATATTATTTAAATACAGTATATATAAAATAATACAAAATATTATCAACTCTCCCCAATGATTACTTGTACCAAAATTTCAACTAATGAAAAACAAAACTTTTGTTGGAGAGATGTTGCTCTATGGTGCAGTTTGTCTAGAGGTCAACTTTTTGCTTTGAGAGACTCCTCTAAAAGGACATTTGGCATACAAGCCAGGAGTGTTATTATATAAGATAACTAACAAGAGCTTGATACTCAGTACCTTGTGTAAAAAATCTTGGTAAAGAAAATAAGTTATATAGTAGGCTGCTACTTTGTAGATAAAGCTCTAGGCCATTACTTCAAAGAAGAACACAGGGGAAACAATAAAAGTTTTGAATTTTAACACACTTCTTAGAAGTTCTAAAAGTACCTACAACTGAAGATTTTTCACTATATTTTTGCTATTTTGGGATTTTTTTGAAATTTTGGCCAAAAAGTAAAAAAATTGGCATATCCTTTCTAAAAGATCAGCAGTGTTTACTCCTTTCAAATTAGGACACATTTACTGAAATAAAATCTTCCACGAGCTTATTTAGATTATACTTTGCCAAATAAACAATGATAGTATATTAGAGATTAGAGGGATTATAAAAATTTCTTAATATTAGATGTTTTCTTTTGTTTTCTTTTCTACTTCTATTATTATATATAGTATTAGATTAGATTTTATTCTATATAATATTATATAATTTTATAGCCTCATATTGGCAAAAATAGTGCCATCATGGCTGTTTTTTTTTCAGCTTTTTTTTTTTCTTTTATTTGTTTTTTTTGTTTTTATTTAGTTTAGATTTTTCCCCTTTTTTTAGTATCCCTTTTATTTCGTAAATTTTCCATTGTTCTTTGGTAGAATTCTTCTATCTAGGAGGCTAGGAGAAGAAGGTTAAAAAAGAAGGTAGTCATAATGAGCTAATGAACCAGGTCGGTGAACCGGGACAGGTTGGCTTGATGTAGATTAAACCAAACCGAGGAGACTAAAATCATCTTTGGCAGGTATATAAATATTTAGATATTCTATATAGGTAACCAGATAAGTTACATACCTGTATCTTAAGATGTATTTTTTTTTTCTTCTGATTAAATTAATGATCAATAAAGCATAGACATGTAGCATAATCAATAAAAAAAAAAATACAAAATATTATCTATTTTGTGATCCTGTAATTGGAGTTTAATAATTTTGGGCTTGTTAAACTCCTCTCATTGAGAGTATTATTTTGGTAGTTAAATTATCTAAATAGACCTAGTATATTAAAAGTTTTTTTTTTTTTTTTTTTTTGGTTTCAATAGTAACCACTTTATTATGTCTAAACAGTTAAGTATATTACAAGGTAGTACAGTGCCTAGTCTATATATTTCTATATATCCCAGATCTCTCCTCTCGCAGTGTTGCAGTTCCCAGACATAGTACCCCCATTCGTGTATAAAGCATTACATGGCTGCTCTAAGGTGCCTATATGTAACTGTCTAGCAACGTTTTACCTCCTCTTCAGCCCCTAACTTACTAGGAGGTTCACCTCCAGATCAACAGTAGGACATGCTTACCTATTTGTTGGAGCACCTGTCCTACTCATGTGCCTCACCCAGACTTCGGTAATTTTACGCCACAGCTTGACCTATGCACTTGGGGTCAGGACTTAACCATTGAACCCATTGTAACCAACTTTAGTACCTGACTTGCTGTTGTCACCAGGTTCATATCTCAAGCTATCTTTTAGGATGCTGCTATAATCTGGTCCGTATCTCAAACCACAACCTTCCCAAGTTAGTTGACTATTACCTACTTCTTGCCCTTATTAAGGTTTACAACAACTCTAATACCCACATTCGGTACCGTCTTCTTACCCGGATTTTTTATCGTTTCCTCCTTTACTTCCAGCTGACAACTCAGAAGGGTTGGTCTGCTCAGGCTTTAGGTGTCTAAAGGACACCCTCCCCTTGGTACATACTTTTGAAACGTATGCCTTTTTCGTACATCTATTTACTCAGCAAAATGTTGGATGCAGATCTATATTGTTTGAAGATCTATGCATTCTCAACCAATCATTATCGACTTCAGATCAAATTAGCAGAACTAATTTTAAAATTTTTATAAAACTTCTAGAGAATATTTCTCGCTAACTACTTGATTAAATTTAGTTAATTTTTTATTTTAATTCTACACCTCTGTAGAATTAAAATAAAAAAAAGTTCATTGAATTTGGATAGATGGCTGTCAAGAAATCTTCATTAGAAATTTAAAAAAAAGTAGAATATCTTGAAGCTAAAATTTTCTTTTTTTGAACTTTAAAGAAGATTTCTTGACAAACGTCTATCCAAATTTGATTAAGATTTTTTTATTTTAATTCTATGGACTTATAGAGTTTAAATAAAAAAAAATTGATCAAATTTGACCATGTAAGTGCTGAGTAATATTCGTTCAAAGTTTAGGTATCTATAAAAAAGAAGATGCAGCTAAAATTTTCTTTAACTTTTAATGAATATTTTCTGACAACCAGCTATTAAAATTCGATTAAAACTTCTTTTTATTTTAATTATATAATTTCATAAAATTAAAATAAAAAAATTTTCATCGAATTCAGATAGATAGGCATCCATTTAAAGTTTTTTTTAAAAAAAAATTAAAAAGAAATATTATAATGAATTTTTAATTTAAACTTTAAACGAAGATTTCTTAATGCCCATCTATCATAATTCGATAAAAATTTTTTTATTTTAATTCTATGAAATTATATAATTAAAATAAAAAAGGTTTGATCGAATTTTGATAGCTGGTTGTCGAGAAATATTCATTGAAAGTTAAAGAAAATTTTAACTGCAGCTTTTTTTTATAGACGCCTAAACTTTGAACGAATATTACTCAGCACTTACCTGGTCAAATTTGATCAAATTTTTTTTTATTTCAACTCTATAAGTCTATAGAATTAAAATAAAAAAATTTTGATTGAATTTGACCAGGTAAGTACCGAGTAATATTCATTCAAAGTTTAGGCATTTATAAAAAAGAAGCTGTAGCTAAAATTTTTTTAACTTACAATGAATATTTCTTGATGATACCAGCTACCAAAATTCGATCTAAATTTTTTATTTTAATTCTATAAACTCATAGAACTAAAGTAAAAAAAATTTCATTGAATTTGATAAGTAGAGGTTGTTATATAATTGGTGCTCTTTAAATACATAATGATTTTTGTGCAAATATATTTTCTTGAAGTTTTTATACATTACATACGTACGTAGAAAGTATTCACAAATGAATGCAGTAAACATTAATTAAAAATAACAGTATGTCTGTATGCAGTATGCAATAGAATGTATATTAATTAATTAAATTTTATTATGCATATACAATTAACGCTATTTAAATATACAAAATTTTATTTATCGTGATAACTAAATATTTGTGAATAAAAAATTCATGCATTCAAAATTTGAATGCAATCAAAAAATTTTGACAATGCTGCAGCTTAAATATATATTAAATATACACATAAGTTAACATCACGAATTAAAAATAAAAAATTTAAAATTTCATTTGTCTAAATAATAAACGATAAAAATTCATAATGCCAATATGATTATACAGAAAAATGAAAGATTAAAAAAAAAAATACTAAGCAAAGTTGACTAATTTTTTTATTGCCTTATTATTATTATTATTATTATTCAATTAAACTTATGATCTGTATTTATATCTTATTCAGGCAAATTTAAGCAGAGATTCTTCAACTATTGACAAAAAATTTTCAGTTAACAAACAATTTGACCAACCTTGTGCAGTATGTATATATTATCCTAATTCAGAATTGGGTTACATGACTTTGAAATTCTTAAACTGAATACCTGGCTTAAGAACTATAATTATAATAATATACTAACCCTAACTCTAACCTTAAGCTGGGTAGCTCATTTAAGAATTTCAAAGCTGGGTAATTCAATTCTGGATTAGGACAATCTGATTATGAATTGGGCAGATTCTAATCTGTGGTACGACATATAAATATATATAACTACATGAAACTAAGATTTTAGACCCTATATTACTATACTTCTATGATTCGACATCCAAATACTAGGTAATCCTCAATGCACATAATAATTCGACTCTGATTGTATACAATAAAATCATTTCTTAAATGTTTGTTGAATTTGTAAAGAAAATAATAATAATAATTAAATAGAAAATACTAACATTATAATATCAAAAAAAAAAAGTATTCTAATAATCATATCTAATAATCATATCTAAAAGTTATAAAAGAGTCAGTTTCAGCATTATATTGCCTTGTGATTAGCATTAGCTTAAAAATTTCTTTACACTTATCTTAACCAAAATTCTCGTACAATAAAAGCACTCAATTCTTTTTTTTTTTTAACTTTTAATAAAAAATGAATATAAATGATATAATTAATAAAGATAGTTGCGAAAATAAAATTAATGACCCAAATGACTATGATTTAGATGATCATGATTCAGATGATCATGATTTAAATGATTATAATTCAAATGATCATGGTTTAAATGATTATGATCCAAATAACTATATTAAAGAATATACTTATCTTAAATTAAATACATATAAAGAGTGAATTAAAAATACTTTTCCTAATATTTCTGGGGCCTATTATATTCGACATACCAGACGTGATAATCGAGAATATGAATTGAATGAAACATAACAGTGTCATTGTGCTGAAAAACCCAGAGCTAAAACTAAAGTAGTAAGTCAAACTATAGCAAGTTTACCTGGGCGTAATAATTCTAGGCCAATCCAAAAGCTATCTAAAAAAGTAGAATGTAAATTCTACTTAAGAGTATTAAAACCTCAAGGGGAGATAGGAGTCTCGGTTCATATTGTTTATTATACACTTTATAATGGACACTCTCCCGGAACAAATAAAGATCTGTGTAATATTTATTTATTACAAGTAGCAAAAGAATAAGTCTGAGAAAGAGCTAGAGATAGCATAAAGCCAGCACAAATAGTATTAATGTTTCATCAACGTGTTAATAGAAATTATGATATTGATGATTTGGATTCTTTATCTTTAACCCAAAAAAGAGATGTATATCTCTCTTATATAGATATTTATAACATAGTTCGTAATAAGATGAAAGGTATTATTTTTTTAGGTAATAATAATTAAGATTATAGTAAAAACACATCGGTTACTGAATAGATTGCCTTATCTCAAGAAGATGAGTTATACACCTGCAGTTATCTAATTTGGGGCTCAGAATTAGGTTATTTATACAGATTTCAAACAGAATTCCAAAAAAAATTACTAAAATATAAAAGTGCTCAAACCGTATGTATAGATAAAACTCATAGAACAATAGCACATAATACACATCTTTTTACCATAGTTATACAAGATAATAATGGTGGACAAGGTGTTTCTGTTGCACATTTAATCTCAGAAAAAAAAGCAAGTAATACATTAATTTACTGGCTAACAAATATAAAACATCAAAATAAAATTGGGAACCTCATATCTTTCTTACAGATTGCGATGATGCATAACAAAATGCTATTAGTATGGTTTTCCTTAATGTGAAAATCTTGCTTTGCTAATGGCATATAAAAAATGCCTGGCAAAAGAATAAAAGCAAGATTAAAGCTGATACTAACTTTTTTGAAGCTTATGATGATGGTGTTTATAAACGATCAAAAAAAGCAAGTAGCACAAAAGGCTGCATTAGACGAGCTTAATAATATCATGCGGCTTCGTAATGCTTCCCAAGTACAAAATAAACTTGATTATTATTTTTCTCAATGAGTTAATCTTGGTGAATCAACATGGGCTAAATATTTAAAAAGTGAATATTTTAATAAATATGAAAAGTGGGTTGGTGCATATAGATTATATGAACACCAAAAAATAAATATGTCAAATTTTATTGAATCATGGTATAAAAAGCTCAAATATACTTATCTAAGTGCTAAGCAAAATCATCGAATTGATACTCTAATTTGGACTTTACGGGCTGCCTTAACTGATGCAAAATTTGAATGTAAAGCTGTCAATTTAATGATCAGAAGAATGAAGCCTCATCAAAAAGAACAACGACATTGGGAACTTGCAGGTCAAGATTTAGAAAGTTTTGCAATGCCTAGTAGATATTATTACTATGTAAAATCATCCACAAATAATAATAATAATTACGAAGTTAATGTGCAGAAAGATATTAATATAAAACTAGCACATTTTGAATGTACATGCCCAGACTATAAACTTCATGGAATGGCATGCAAACATTTTTTTTTTTTTTTAATATTTGGAGTGTAGCTCCTGCCCCAGACTTTTATTAATACTTAAGTAAATTGACATATAATGGTGCCGTAAATATATACATATTATATATCAGAACTAGGACTAGGACATTAAGTACTAAAACTATTTATTCATGGCTAAAACCCACCAGAGCTATCAACATTCCCACACATGTGATTGACCTAGATTTTATACATCTCTCACCAACTGCCAATCAGTATTCACATATCCGCCACATTACCCACAAACTATTTATCTTCAACTTCCAAATCGGTGTATCCCAGGTAGGCACTTATTGCCTCTGGTTTGGTGTGCCTGTTAGCAGGGTTTTCTCCCTTAATCCCTACTTAGCGTACTTCCAAGAGTTTATATTTCAAGCCATGCAGCTGTCTCTACCCGAACAGATAAGTATCTCAAGCCTGCATGCTGCCGTAACTAGCTGGTTTTCTGTGACTTTCAGGACCCAGGTCTTAATATATCTAATTAGATCTGTGCTAATGACTGTACTTCCCAATATGGTAACGAGGCTGCCCAGGCATGTTTCACAAATGCTTCCAGTAGTCAGTATAGTTAGAGGGCATTATGAGGCTCAGAGATAATAGGTGTGTCATTGTTTCTTTTTATGGTGATTCTTGGCAGTTGTAGTTCCTGGTTACCACTATATGCACTTATACCAGCTCTATTTATATTGGTGGTCTCGAGTTCTTTTAACACCAAGAGCTCCCATATGGGTACGATAAGAGCCTGTTAGGTCTATTAATATGTACACGCCTCCATGCTTCAACTTTTTATTGACTGGTAAGTTTTATATATGCTAGAGGTGTTCCAAATCTGGTAAAGCCAATTCTTTACCACAGGTCCCTTTGTATTCACCACATTTCTCATCACTTTCAAATTCTAGTTACTACCTGGTTATCCTCCCAAACAAGATTCTCAATGCCGCCTTAGGAGTTGTTGGTGCTACCTTGCCAATCGCAGATTTACACGCACAACCTTTGTATAATAGAACCTTCTGTAATAACTACTGTTACACATAGTGCTAACTACTCCACAATGAACCTCCTTCCAGAAATTCCTAATCCAGACTTGTATTCACTTGAACTTTCCACGGCAGATACTTTCAAATATTCGTAGATAAACGTACCTACTAGGACTTGAACCCAAAACTTGCTCATGGAGGGTTGGGTGCCTAGACCACTAGACCGCAGGATCCCAACCTGTTTTTTTGCTACTAACTATTCTTTTAAGAAGTTTAATCTTAATTTGACTTTAGATATTTTTAGTTTATTTTCTCTTAGTATATACTTCCAAATTATATGTTTTTTTCTTTAACTAGTATTTCTAGCTATTTTTAATATGTATCTTTCAAAAGATAGAGTTCTTATTTTTTAATTTCTAGCCTAGCATCTAGAAAGGTTAGGCTCTCTTCTATCTAACTTTGTTAGCAAGTATCAAGTTAATTTATTAGTACCAAACCAGTGATAGTTGGTAATACTCTTCTTACTAAAGGTTTTGTATCACTCAATTCACCAATTTTAAAATCTTTATACTAGATCTATTTGGTCTTTATATAGTATTAACAAAGATTCTTACTACTTCTATACTTGGGTTTTGTCAAGCTAGTTTCAGATCTTCAAGTTCTCATTTAGTTTTATACATTTCCAGAAATCTTATCATAGGTTTGTACCATCTATACCAGTTTGCATTTCTCTATATAACTCAGATGCTACACAGATACTTCCAAAATCTTTAATGCATAGAGTATATTGGTTTGACTAAAGTTATAGGCCCTAGAATCCAACTTATTAATAAAAATCCATTACTGTAACTCAAGTATTTTTGTTTAAAACATTACTAGTAGGATTCGAACCTGGTATTTTGGTTACAAGCTAGCTTGAAGGTGTGATAACTCAACCACTATACTATGTCACCACACCCTTCTATATTTATATTTTTTAGATTCCAAATAGTATAATTATAAAAAGATTTTTTAAAATAGTATTTTTTAGTTAAAAAGGTATTAAACATTTTATTGAAGCTAATATTTTGTAATGTGATTAGATGTTCTGCACCATAGCATTTAAACTCTAGTTTATACAAAAAAACAAACTAGATATAATATATTAATACTTATATAATTACTAATCTAAAAAATAATTAGCTGATTATATAAAAGCTATATAGTGTTAGTTGCTATTTTATTTTATTTTTTATTTTAATTTTTTATTTTATTTTTATTTATTAAAATAGTAATTTTAATTTCTAATTTTAAAATTTAATTTTAATCAAATTATATATATGAGTGTCGTCAAAAGAAAACCCGACAATTTAAATATAGTCTATATTTAAATTGTCGGGTTTTCTTTTGGTGACACTCATATATATTTCTTTTAGTAATAATCTTTAAATTTTAGTTTAAATAACTAATTACCTGGCCAATTTTAAAATATAAACTGTAGTATTAAACACACTATTATGGTTGGATATTATATAGAATTTTTTATAGTGCTTTGGCTTTTATTTATAAAGCTTGAATATTGTTACGGAAGATATTATGAGAGGAAAACACTACAAACGGTGATAGATAATGACAAAATAAAAACAATAACAGGGGTATTTTCAAAAAAAATAATGGTATTTGTGGTTATATCATACCCTGGTATTGTATCGACTTAGAAGAGTATGCAAGTTTTGCTTCCAATAATAATGATTTAACAAGAAATGTGAGTACATTACGATATTAACAATGGATTATGCAGGCATAATGCTATAAAAATTAACAGTTTTAAGGAAGAAGGATACGATAATTAATATGTAAAGAATGATGCATATCTTCACTAACATGTTACTTTTAGAATATATATTTAAAAAAAGAAAAGCGAATTTTATAACAGAACTTATTGATTACGAGCGTTTCTACAAATAAATGTCTGAAAGATCTTTCTAATGGAATTTTTTACCTATTCTGTGTTATTTACCTCATAATTTCTCTCACCCACCGGATATGATCATTATTGTCCGATTAACAAACTCATTTTACGCCTCATGCGATAAATAACAGGTTCTATGTGACAACCCTACACTACAAATAATTAGTTCTAGATCACAAACCAAACAAAGAAAGCAAAGATATCGCAATAAAAAATAAGTACGTACATGTATATATATTAGTTCTATTTTTTATTGTTTAAAATAATAATTTTTACATACAAAATATAAATAAATTTATATATATATATGTGAGTGTTTTTTTTTTTTAACACGCATAATTTATATTCAAGCCGATTATTTTTCAATAATAATCTGAAATTAGATAATTTTAACAATCGGCCTGATGAATTTTACTTAATAGGGGTTGACTATTATGTAAGAGAGAATTAGTAGAAAAACATGCCGAAATCTTGCAAGTAAATACCATTATCAAAATTTTATATTTATCGGCTTAAAAATTCAGATACGTATAAATTTTTATTAGTTATATTATACGAATTTTTTGATAATAGTTTTGTCATTTATTTTTTATGAGTTGCACAGCTCTCTAATTACGTACATACGTCCTAACCATAACAGATAGCATTTAATTTCTTTCTCATTGCAACAAAGCCAGTATCTACAATTAGTGATGGGACCTTTGAGTTTTTAGTTAATAATAAAAAATTAATAATTAATAATTAATATTATTAATCATTAATAATATCAATCACTGTTAAAAATTTCTCAGTCATCACAAAAAATCGTAATGAAACTAAACTTTAAAAGTCCGAATTTCTGAAAAATTAAATAGAAGATAACTCATAATTCATAAATAATGAAGAGCTATTCCAAAATGTAGATATTTTTGATTCAAAACTATTCCAACACGCGGATAATTTAATTTTGAATATAATTTTATATTCATCAATGTATAAATTAAATAACACTTTTTACTGCGCTCACATTATTAAGTAGTATTTTTAGTTAATAATAATAATTATTAATAATATATTAATAATTTTACGTAGAGGTCCTATCAATATCTACAATGTACTAATTTTTGATCAGATTCAAATAGCACTGGTTCGAACTCGTGAATCAAACATTTCTTATGCTTGATTTAACGCGTATTTTACGTATATAATATTTTTATGTGAATTATTAATAATTACATTTCGTAATTCATACAATATACAGTAATTAAAAAGTATTGCGTAACTCTTATGGAAGGCGTACATACCTTTTTCTTACGTAAAACTTTTAATATAACTTTGTTATTTTTAGGTATACACAGTACAGTAGAGTAGATAGTAGAATAGCTTTTTTAATAATGATATTTATACAATTAAATACAGCAAATAAGCAAATACAGCATATATAGCAATAAATGAAAACTCTATGAATAATGATAGATTTCAACTTTGTAATAACATTTTGAATACGAAATCATCAAACTATTTTAACCATGTGAAAAAAATTTCTAAGTATATATTACATTTTGCACAAAGGAACGTAGATTTACAAAATGTAAATATCCTAAGTTTAGATAGATCAACCTTGCTTCCGTAAAAAAATTGAAGACTATTAACGTTAAATAATCGGGGCTTTTTAAACCCATTTTAAAATCCCCATTGTTTTTTTTGACATTGTCCATTGTGTTTAACACGAACGTTTCCGACCTAGATCTCAATAATATATCTTTTTTTTTTTAAGGTTTCCCCTTTATGGTGTTGTGAGATGAGGCGGGATGCATGAAGTTGCTTAGTAAGTGCATCGTATGAGCACATACGAATCCGAAAATTATACTTTTTTTTTTTTTTTTTTGATGTGATTTAAAAGAATTTAATATAATATTGAAAATTAGCTTATTTTTACGTACGTAATCATTAGGAATAAGTTTTCGTCGCGAAAAAGTGAGAAAAAAGTGAGAGAATAAGGTGGTGACATCATGTAATTTTATGAAACTCCAAGAGTCGCGATTTTTTATAACAATGCTGCAATGATTTACTAATGCTGTAATGAATGGACCTTCTTTTTGTTTCACCAGATTCATTTAATTGTCGCAGCTAGTTAATAAACATCTAATAAACATCCAATAAATATCTGATAGATTCAATGAAGTTTCAGCTTTCCGATCAAGTTGATCCAATTTACAATAAAAGTTGGTATGAATGAAGTTAATAATTAGAGAATAAAGAATGAATTTTTCTCACGCACTTAAACATTTCAAATGAAAAAAAAAAAGATGTAACATTCAATTGCTCAGCTTTCAAACCATTCATAACCTTGTCAGCACCAATCAATTCGTTTATTAAAATAAATGTCAACGTATTAAAAAAAAAAAAATTAAAATTAAAAAAATTAAAAATTAAAAATAAAAATAAATAGATAAATAAATAAAAATTAAAAAGAAATACAGAAAATCTTATCGTTTTGCACTCCATTCAATCAATTGAATGAAAAAATCTTTAAAAATATTTCAGGGGTCACTTTTTTTTTTAAGATGCAAGTACAGTAGTTGAGGTATGATCATCTATTGGTCCATCGCGTACGAAACGTGGTGTACGGCTAATCACTTAAAATATTATTTGATAGTCTTCATGAAAAAGAATAAAGGTGCTTCAAAATCATTCATTGGTTCCAGGGAAAGGGGTGGAAGTCGTACGATTCTCTAGTTAGCCAATTACAGACACTCATACGTATATAATACGTATATATAATATGTGCAGTTGTATGAAATCATATATATAATTTATACATATATATAATTTTTTCTTTTTTTTTCTTTCTTTGAATCTTTTCTAGATTCTTACGTGCGTACGTACAGTACAGTACAGTACGTACGTATGTATATGTATATGTGCATTGGCATATGCGTATGATATGCGTGTAGAATATCTATTAACAAAATTAAGAGCCAAAATTATTACATTTACAAGTTACACAATTTCTTTGAATTCTTTGAAATATCAAATTATAAATTAAGTTTCATAATTCTTGATATTCTCAATTGGGTTTCATAACCCTCAATTAGGTTTCATGAAACCTAATAAATCAAAAAAGACTGTACTATGATCGTTTATTGCCATTCATTAATATACCATTTATGATCAAAAAGTTAACGCCGGAGACACCGGTTATCAACTATATCGAGCTTTATAGATGTCATTTAAACAATGGCAATGAATCAAAATTTTAGTTTCATTATCAGCGAATTTAATTCTCATTAAAGCATTATCGACGTGCCTTTTTTTTTTTTTTTTTAAGGCGTTACGCATGAAACTATTACTTTTGCTCCGTACACTTACCAAAAGATTTTATAGTTTTTTGTTTTTTGGTTTGGTGGGCGATCAATGTTATTCTAATGTAATTCAAGGTTATTCAAAATTATCCAATGTTATTCTAACGTAATTCAAGGTTATTCAAAATTATCCAAATTATCCAAAGATATTCAAAATTATGTCATAAGTGACCATCAGTGCAGTGACGTATAAAAAAAAAACAAAAATGTCCGCCAAATGCTTAAAGTGATTGGTGTAAATTGGTATAGGTAACATTGAAATAACTCAATTTCTTTTTAAAAACAAATAATTTAAATCCGCCTTTTTTATTTTGTTTATTTTTTTGGTGAATGCATTTCATATTCGAGAACAAAGATATGCAATTACTAAACCATATATCGTTATCATTATTCAGATCGTGCATTTGTGATGAGCGCTCCAATTATTTCAACGTTTCAATAAAAAGATTTGCGATTTTTTCTTTAACCGTCTAAACGGCATCTAGAGGCATACGTGCATTACATTACTATTAAGTATTTAAGTTTTTGATTACTCTTTACGTATAATGAATGAATGAATGAATGAATGAGTGAATGAATAAAAAGAAAGTTAATGCGAGTATGTGTGATTAGGTTAATTAAAAGAGTAAGAATAAAAAAAGTCGGATGTGGATTTTTTGGGGGGGACTTGCTTTACAATTAATGCCAATTAATGCGTTATGAATATGAATAATCCCTGAAATATATTTTTTGTTAAAAAGGTTATAAATACTATAATATTGTTCATAAATGCTATAAAATTTATTATAATAATATTATAATATTATTATATTATTATTATAGTACAACGATTGATGAGCTCAGGTCACGTAAATGATGATAAATTTCCCTGCATATTTTTACGTGTTCTTAGAATGAACACGTTTTTGTTAGGTATTCAATAATTACTAACCAATTTTCGTTAGATTAACTTTTTAACGTAATCATTTCTTTTTTATGTATTTGGACCCGGGTCAAAGTTTATTAGAATTTGAATAGTTTCTCTTCTAAAAAAAAAAAATTACGTTAGTATTTAAATTAAATTAATAAACTGGCTTAATAATCTACATCGATATTTAATAATAATACATTGAATAATTGAGTATAAAAAAATTTCATCAAATGAATTTAATTGAATTAAATTGAATTAAATTGAATTAAATTGAATTTAATTGAATTTAATTGATTACGTAACACAATGTCTGGTAATATTCAAGGAGGTTATTTCATGTAAAAATGTAAAAAGAATAGTATTAAAATAATAAAAATAATATTAATAATATTAATAATAATTATAAATTAATATTAATAATAATAAAGAAATTAAAAAGGGGAAGAATACTCTTTTTAATAATGAGATTTAATTCATTCGATTCATTCAAGTCTAAATTGAACCAATCTAACCATCAATATACAAACAAAGGGTCTCCAGCTCGTGCGCATATAAGTGTTAAACTTGTCAGATGAACGGATCTGACCATGAAAAAAAAATTGATTTAACTAAATTCGTTTGTTATCCCATAAAATTGAATGAAAAAAAATTTATTCTCCTTGATTGGTTCTATTAATTAATTTAGGCATTAAAGAATATCAGTAAATCTGGAAACTTCTCTTTTACCCTTTTAGTTTCAGTAATTTTCATACAAAATAATTTAAAATTATATGTAGATTAACAAATAGATTACAGATCGTGATCTTTTCATGGACTTAGTTTCATAGTTCGACTTAAACAAGATATGCAGAAAATATTTACATTAGGATTTTAAAGGTTAAAAAATTATAAATTTAGGGTTTCAGTTACATATAATTTATTCTGATCGTATGCAAATCATATTATGTGCTTGCCTTTTAAATGGAATTTTTAATCCAACAATCTTGTAAATGATTATTTGATCTTACGTATATATAGTAATTATTTCTTGGCAAACTTTCGTCTTTAAAAATAAATGTAGGATTTTTTTTTTTTAGAACAAATTATTTTTATATCTGAAATAACCTATTAGTTATAATTTACAATAATTTTTTTTTTTGATAATTTTTTACGCGTACTGTTGTACAGTACGTAGAAGTAATTACAAATTCCGACATCACGTGACGCTATATACTAAGAGGTCTTTGGCGGTAAAATATTTGCCCCTAAATTATATAAATTATCTAAATTATCTAAATTATCCAAATTATCCAAAATATTTAAATTATCTAGATTATTTTAAATTACTGTAAATCATAACTAATAGTATTACATATTTTAAATGAAAGTAAAATTACAAAACTACGCATTCATTACAACTTTGACAGTGTAAGATCATTAAGTAGGGATCAATTTTTTTTTTATATATATATAAAAAAAGACATAAATATTCGGACTTTTTTTTAATAACCATTTTCTTTTGAGCCAAAGACATTTTTAGGAGACAATGTGACCTTAAGACTGTTGTATGGATATACGTAAAGAACCGTTTATGGACTAAACCCTTAAAACTTTTAAGGATTTGGTAACAACCAATAAATTAAATAAATGTTAAAAGTTGGGCAAGATTGACTGGGCGAGCTTGGGAAATTATGGGCCCATAGTCACGTGTCTAACCTGCCATAGTGCCATTGTGGTCTATGCATCGGAATTATGCATGGTGTAATTGTAAATTAAAGTTTCCGCCGACATAGGAATATGCAATATTTTACAAAGCTTCGAGTGATTTGAATGAACCTTAAATCTCATTTCACTTGACACCTAAATATGCTACATAGCATGTTGGGAAGATAGCACACAGGAGCGCATATTTTGGTATGCATTAAGGTATAATCTTTAAGGACTTTTTTTATCGGTCACCAAAAAAAAAAAAAAAATAATAGAAAATTTTTTGTGATTGTGATATTTAAATGCGGTTATTTAAAAAAGAAAAATATATACTGTATTAGGCATTATTATTTTTTACATCTTATTATACCTTGGTATATCTTTGGTATATCTTGGTAATGTTTAATATGCTTATTATGCATATGATGTAAACCCTTTTACGAGTTCCCAGACCATACATAAACCATATATAACCCATATATAAAGCATATATAAAGCATATATAAATCATATATAAATCATATATAAATCATATATAAATCATATATAATTCATATATAAATCATATATAATTCAAAGTATAGAACTGTCTAATGCAGCGGTAATTATTTACTAGTAAAACGGCACCGTTTCGTAGGGCTGGAGCCTTATTTATTACACGCTTAAACTTTATAATATACATATAATTTATGTATAATAAGTAGAGATGGGTTTCATGCGTGCGCATTTTATTAAATTTTATATAGAAAAAAAAAAATTTAAAAAAAAGTGGGTCAAAAAATAATAGACAAATTAAAAAAAAATTGGCTTAAAAAAAAAAAAAAGACAAATTTCAAAAAATGTGGGTTGAAAAGAAAGAGAAAGAAATAATAATAATAATTAGCTTAAGAAAAAAAAGAAAAAAAAGACTTTACATACCAGGGCAGGGTCCATATCATTTTCATTCGAAAACTTTTTGGGGGTTAATTTTTCTTGATTGCATCTAGTACATAATCCTGTTTTATGGACTAATACA
>CAJVPY010002400.1:0-16270 GCA_910591965.1 Dentiscutata erythropus | reverse complement strand
AAATTAACATTGGCCTACCGCTTGTACTAATAAAGTGCCAAGGGCCTAAGTGGTCACCTTAATATTAAAAAAAAAAACAAAAATTAAACATCTTTGACGAAGTAAATAAATATAAAATATCATAATAAAACAAAGTATTTTGTATACTAAGAAATTTTGTACACCTATTATGAATATAAAAAGCCAAATGCTTCGAATAGTTAAAAATCAAAAATGTATAGCATATATATACACCTAAATTAACCTATGTAAAAAAATTATTCTGGCATTTAATTTGCTGAAATTAGTTTTATATTTGTCGAAATTAGTTTTTTATGTGTCAAAATTAATATTTTATTATTTTTTTTAAAAAAAATTGCACATATTTATTGATGTATGCAAATAATTGCTAAATTTTAAGTAACCAATTAATGCTATAATTTTATTGGTTAAAAGAAATTGATGTACACAAAGCATTCCTCTTCTTTTTTTTATATTTATTTTTATTTAATTAATTATTTATTTACTTGATTATTTTTTATTATTTTTCTATTTTTTGGATCGCATTTAGAATAAGTGAAAATATAAAAATATTATCCCTTAAACTGTAAGCAATTCCAGGCAAATTTATCTAGAAAATTGCTATAAATTTGCTTATAATTTACTTTTTTTAAATTTTTTTTGATAATATTTGAAAATAAGGATTATATTATTGCAGTATTTAATTTTATATTATAAGAAACAAAGTTTGGGTTGCTTATAAGCCAAAAATAGACAAATTTAGAAAAAATTTTAATCAAAAAAATAATTTGCAAATTCTTGATGAATTCTTTAAATATTAATTTAGGTCTATAGTTCTTAATACAATATTGTAGTTTATATAAAGGATGGCAACTTTCATTATTGCATCTTTAGTGATTTACTTATAAAAATTATGACTTGTATTATAAGTAAAAATTTTTTTAAAGATGAAAACATATAAAAATTTAGAAAATTTAAAGAAAATTTTAATAGTAAAAATTTTTAAAGTAAGAACTTTAAACTTTTATTACTCTAAAGATTTTTAGTAAAATTAAAAAATTTTTATAATAAAGCCTATAGAATATGTTTTAAATAAAATATTGTATATATAAATTATACCCCTTATTATTAATAATTTTTAATTTTATTAAAAATTGTAAATACTTTTTAAAATTCCAGGCAAATTTGCCTGGAATATGGTTTAAGGGATAAAATTATTTAATATAAAAAAACTTTAACTTTAACTCTAATTTAAACTATAACTCTCACCTTAACTCTAATTTTTTATAATTTAGTTAAATTATATAAGTAAGTTTGAAAAGAGTTAACCTATATAGAGTTTGTTAAAGTACACCTTTTATTAATAAAATTAGTATTAAATAATACTTTATGTATTAAACAACTTAAGTTATTTAACTATGTATTATATTGACAAACATAATATACAGTTAAATAACTAAAGTTGTTTAAAAACAACTTTAGTTATTTAACTGCATATCATGTTTGTTGACATGAAACATAGTTAAATAACTTAAGTTGTTTAATGCATAAAGTATTATTTAATACTAATTTTATTAATAAAAGGTGTACTTTAACAAACTCTATATAGGTTAATACTTTTTTGTTAGTTTTTTAGCATCTTCTCAAACTTCCTGATGTAGCTCAAATAGTTATTTTTATATTAAATAATCTTATTATATTTCTATGTTCTCATCTATACTAAATATCAACTATTTTATTATTTTTTATTTACTTTTTTTAATTATTTTGTTTTTTTATAATTTATTTTTTTATTATTATTTTTTATTATTTTATTTTTTTTTAAGTACTATATTATTATAGCATTCCTAATATTATAAAATGATGCCCTATGCAAATGTCCCCATTATATCATCGGTAACTGTATTTATACATGATTAATGTCATAACAAGTTCGTTATAATTTGTAATCAATGAATTAATAATTAATGTGTTAAACGTGAAAGCATGAAAATTGAAATGCAGAACACAGAAACAACCAGTTATTTTTATTCACACTTAATTGTCATCTATGATTTTTAAAAATCGATTTTTGTCTGTTATGCATATTTTGTGGATACACGTTTATTATGTACACAAAACAATCCATATTTAAAACTCAGCCGATCATAACTTGTAATCATGATCATAAATTGCATATCATGCAATGATAAATATCAAATTTTGTTCTGCGTTGCGCGTACATATCAACCAATCATTTACTCCAACTGAACAAATTTCATGTTATTAATCGTTGCATGATCAATAACTATTACTTATTGTCTGCTACGCATTCAATAACTATATAATATTTAACATAATAATTGGGCATGTGATTGTAGTCTGTTCGATTATGTGACTCAGACAAGACTGCTATCGAGTTTTTGTTATTAGATTTGATTTATATATAACAGTTTTTAATAGAGTACATATTTATTAACCCTAATTTCTCCAAGTTTCACGAGACGGCCAATCAGAGGACAAGTAAGGTGTAACACGAAATTAAAAAAAAAACAATTCATTTTATTAATCTCGAAATTTCGCATAAGAAACTAAGATGTCACATTTTAAAAAGAATGTGACATGAATTTTCTCGAAAAATCTCGGCCAATAGAAACCTGAGAAATTTGTAAATGCTTATTTAAGATTAATTGTTTATTATACTTCAGCCTCATCTATTTTTGCTGATAATCATTCAGCCGATCTATTGTATTTATTCGTATAAGGATTAGAGCGACTTACAGAAAGAAAATCTTTTTTCGACCTTTTTGATTTCTGAAAATAAAATATAAGCTATACGTTTCCGAATAATATAATTAGCATTAAAAAATTTTAAAAAGATTTCGTTTTCAGTAAGAAAAAATTCTTTTTTTAACATTCAAATCCTTCTAAGTTCTTTATTATCCTTTTAATTAGGGCAAGGTTTTTAAACCACACTTTTTTTGGTAAAGAATGATGATAATTTAAAAAGCAATAACCTTTCTAGCAAGTATTGTCTTAATTCGATTGTTCAGTATTTTAGTCACCACATAACTAGTAAGTCAACTTTGACTTTCTCATAATTGCAAAAATTCTTATTGTAAAATTGGATAATAGAGAGTTCATACTAATGTGCTCAAATTAATTAACGTCGGTAAAATTTTGGTCTATTTTAACATGTAATTTTTTTTTTTTTAGAGTTAGGTTAGTACTTAGGGTTATATGTAGTGATGTGCCGCGTATACGTACAGTACTGTACGTACTGTACGCTAAAATTTTTGCCGATCACTTGCTCCAGCCAATCAGATGCCAGAAAATAACTATACGTACAGTACGTACTGTACGCTAAAATTTTTCAGGTATCATATAAATGGCACATCACTAGTTATATGCTATGGGAAAGAGTACGTTGGATTTTAGTAGCGTTTATATTTCAAATCAAGACCCCAAATTTCAGCGTCGCCCGATTTCGGCGTCATCCCCGACAATTAATACCTCAAAATAGATGTCATAATAACTTTCCAATTTCATTGATTTCTGCATTTGTGAGACTTCATTACCTATCTTGTTTGACTTTCTTTATATTAAATAAAAATAACTGCAACCTATTCTTTAAATATTTGCAACTAGCTTTTTTTAATAAAAGTCTTTGGCTATTTTATTTTAAATAAGTACCACACCCTCTACCCACTTTTTTAAATATCAGTTTAGAGAAATCGCATTGGGATCTTTAGCCAATTATTCCCGCTAATCTGATATTTAAAAGGTAAGGTAGAGGGTATGGTGCTTATTCACGATAGAATACCCTAATTACGTTATACTAAGTACCGTCGTTAAAATTATTAAATTGTATGTTCATACATATACGTAATGTTAAATTTAAAATGGGTTATCAGAAATTTAGAGTTAGACGTATTGTTTATTATAGATCGGAGAATCATGAATTTTTCTGGGAATTAATCTTAGAAAATCAATAATAAATTCGGACTTCAAATATTAGTTAAATTTGACTAATACAAAATACAAAATTTATTGTCATACAAAAAACTGTCGAAATTATAATTGAGTTTAAATCGTGACTGATTTTTTGGGGCGATACTTTACATTCGAATCAATTTCAATTTATTACGGAAGCAATAAACGTAAACAAATGACAAAATCCTCCATGTTTGATATCTATGGTACCGCCAGAATTATATACTTGTTGTCCTTTTCAGGATAATGCACGCACATTCGCCATTTTTATTACAAACGAAAACTTATGACTATTATTCTATGAACAACAAATTCCCGTTGCGAATTTTTCATAAATCAATTAAAGTGTAGATAGATCAAGTGTTCTTAAGTTTAGGTCACGCTTCCTATACCAATTAAGTATTATTATGATCTTATTTATTAACCCATTGATCAAATGCCAATGTTTACAGTCAGCATTTTTTATAAATTCGGATATCTGTGAGAAATTCACGTAGTAACACGTGAAAAATAATGTAGAATGTCAATCTTAGTATGAGAAACTATTTCCAACCTTGAGCTATTTCGAAGCGATTATTACACAAACGAGATCTAACTAATTACCTAAGTAGTCCGTTTATTCTTAAATAGAATTCCTATGTCAAGCAAAAATGGACTACTCCGGATTTGGACCCCTCTTCTGACTCTCTAAAAATGTGGCACAAGAATGTGATTACCAGTCATCCCTCTATAATCACACAAAAAAAGATGGTTTATAAAATTTTAATAGTAATATGAATATATAAAGTTTTCTAACAAGTATATAGCCAATTTTTTTAAACAAATGAAACTTCATCACAAAGTACACTTTTACATAGATCTATATAAAATTTTCATGTAAAATTATGTAGAAATTTTTATAATTTAATGTCCTTAAACTAAAGAGTGGAATTGTGATTAATTATTCGAGCATCGAAATAAGTTGAATTTTTAATTCGGTCAATCATCGAACATCGGTCAAAATTAAAATTTTGATAGTGATAATTAAAAACACAAAATTTTATTTATTATTGTATAAATATACTGCATCTTCTGTTAATACTCTCATAAGAGAACGAATCTAATTGTATTGATATTTGGTTTATCATAACTAATAAAAATGAAAACCAAGTTTACTGTAAAGGATTTATTAAATCCGTCTTTTCATTAAACTTTCAAAATCAAGGCAATAACGAAGCTATAAATATCTTGCTCTTTCTGAGATTGATGATTTCGAAGCAAATCCTGTGATGTGGTGGCCTTTACAAATGGCAATTTTCAATTTTAAGTGAGACAGCGCGAAAATTTATTGCAATTCTTGCAAAAAGTATACCGTGAAATGTTATAAGCACGAAAAAATATTGTTAGACTTGGCAGTTATATTTCTAAAACATAATATCGAAATGAAGAAAATTTTAAATTTAAGTCAGCAACACGTACATTGTATATTAAATTAAATAAAATATACAATCTATGTTGACTTTTTACCAAAATGCACCTATGGTGTAGTGACTAGACTCGTCAATTCGTGACTCGAATAATTCGAGTTCGAATCATAATTTTTTTTAACTCGCGAGTACTCACGAGTTAATTATTAATGTATAATGAGGTTTAAAATGACTAATACTTTGCATTAAATAGATTTGTAAGCTGCATAAATAATGTCGTAATTTTTACGTAATTATATGTAATTCTTTAAAACTGCGTACGTAATTGTAGTCGCAAAACAAAAGCACTAATGAACAGGAGGAATCTTGTAATAAAGAGAATGTCAAACACAACTACTCCATATGTCTAAAAGTAGATCTACTCCAAGTTTCGTTTGGGAATACAGTGAAACCTCTATAAATGCACTCCCTCTCTAAATGCATGCTCAACTTTGGCCCGAATATATACATAATCTCTATAAATGCACTTTTTCTTATTGTTCTCTAAATGCACGTTGTTAAAGTTCAGTCCAAAGAGCGTGCATTTATACTGTATTTTCGAAAGGAGGGTATAACTTCCACTTGTGAAATTATAATGGATGACGGGAAGAAAATGATACTCGTATAATGATGGACTTCAATTTTAAATTAACCATCTCGCCTGTAAGCACAGAATATTTAAAGATACTCCTAGTCGATCCAGAGATATAATTATGAATCATTTTATTGCATTTGTAACTTGCAATTGATATATTTGTTTTATAACACATAAATTGAATTATACTTGTTTTTTAACATACAAATTTGAATTATATTTGCTTCGTGTAACTCGCTATTTGAAATAATTTGTTTTTGTAACTTGCAATTTATAAAATTTATCAATAAACTAATTGCCATGACTCGAATTACTCGAACAAAACTCGACTAAGTAATTCAATCGAATGATTCAAGCACTCTTCTTGGTTTAATTCGCGAGTCACGAGTTTACACGAGTTCAGTCATTAGCTGGTACAAAACACAGTTCTTTGACGATCAACACCCATTTATAGATAACCCTAAGATTAATTAATTTAGCTGCATTTTTTGAACCTATCAAATTATAAATATGTATTTTGATAAATTAGATAAGTTCGATTAGTGAAGAAAATTTGATAACATTACGAACTTTTTTTTTATTACTAGGTAAAACGCTACATGAATCTACATAAACTTATGTGACTAAACATAATATCTACAAATATTTTATGAATTCTACGGATCTTCAGCAATATTACACAAAAAGAAGCATAAGTTTATATAAATTGTTAAGTGACTTTACGCTTACATAAATTTATATCAAACAATTACATAATACAGTTAGACCACTCTAAGTGTACGCCCTTGGGACCACACTTTAATAACGTGCATATAGAGAATAATAAGAAAATGCGCATTTATGGAGGTCAAGTATATATTTGGGCCACCACTTGAGCGTGCATTTAGAGAGTTATAGAGGGTGCACTTAGAGAGGCCTGACTGTACTTAACAATTTTTTTTTTACTAAGAGAGTGAGGGTTTATAGGAAACACGTTGTTCTGGCCTAATCAATAATTTCCGGTATTTTCATTTCGCATAATTTGCTACCTATAAAATAAGATTGTTAAAAATGGTATAATATAGAAATTTAGGAAAAAAAATAGAAAGTTCTAATTACCCTGATATGTATATGTACTATTAAGTGAAATAAAGCTACTTTTATAATATGAATCAACATATATTTGAGTATATTCATTTTTTACATTTAGTAACTTTTTATCAGATTCAGATAATTCAGATAAAATATTTTCATTATTCTGCCATTCTGTAAAAATGTCATAAATTTCTTTTGCAGTTGGTCGTTTTTCTAGCTCCATATTCCAACATTTCCTCATTAAATCTGCATAGCATATTGCTGTATTTTCGTAAACATGTGGTCGTAAACCATTGCATACTTGTAATTGAAATTGTAATTCAGATTTCTGGTCAAAAGGAATAGGCCTGCCATATAAAATTTCCCACATGATCATACCAAATGAATAAATATCAGACTCTTTTGTATATAATCGTTGTTTCAAAACTTCAGGAGCAATGTAAGGTAAAATTCCATAAATTCCATCAGTTTCGGATTTTAATGCAATATTAGCAGTTATCGAAAGTCCTAAATCAGCAATATAAGCACTCTTCAAGTTATCTTGTAGTATATTTCCACTATGTAAATCCCGATGAATAAGATTATGAGAATGAATTATCGAAAGATCTGATGCAATACATTGTAGCAAATTTAATTTATCATTCCAATCCATTTGCGCTATAGTATGTAGATTTTTGCGTAAACAACCTTCTGAAGCATATTCCATGATAAGAATATAATCTTTAGAAACTTTATCTTTTGATACGCCAAAACATTTTAAAAATATTTGAATTTCAAGACCGATGTCACAGTATGCTTTTAACTTATTATTCAAAAGAAATAAACGCCAAATCATTAATATAAATGACAAATATAAATGATAAATTACGAATAATATACGTAATCAAATTTTAATATAGCTTACCTCACTTATAAATTTTTCATGATAATTGTTCGATTCATGAAGTAATTTGAGTGCAACATTCCTTTCTAATTGTAGAGAGTTATCATGCAATTTAGCACAATATACAGTTGCAAATCCACCTTTACCTATCTCTTTAATATCTCTAAATTCATCATAAGAAATCCATGATAATTTATGCTTATAATAAATCATTATTTTTTCCAACTCCTCAATTTCAGAAACTTCAGAGCTATGCATCCAATCGTTTTTAACTAATGTTTGTTAACAAGATTTGTCAATTCAAGTAATAAATTAATAACAAAACATATAATTTATAATAAATTAATTACAATACGTATAATTTATAATAAATTAATTATAATATTACCTGCTGTTAATTCTTTTTGCTCCCTAATCGATGATATAAATCAGTATTTGAATTTATTAAATATGCGAATGTAATCGATACATTAATTTGGCAGATTTATGGAATTTTGACCTTAATACAAAACCTCAATTGTTTTTAAAAAACAAGACGCTTATTTGAATCCCAATAATACGATCTATGTGCAAAATCCCAAATCTATTATAAATAGGACAGATAGGGAATTTCATAAAGGTCAAAGCCTCAAATCCACCAAATTGTAATGGTAATGGAATATTGTAATCAGTGTTGGGCAAATTAGTGGTCGACCAAAATTTTACTGGTCCAATTGGTCTGGTCAAATTGGTCAAATGGTCGAACTGGTCAAATTGGTCAAATTAATTATATAAATATATATATATATTATATAATAAACTATATTTAAATATACTATTTGACCAATTTGACCAGTACAGATCCTTTGACCGGACCGGTCAAATTGGTCAAATTGGTCTGGTCCAATGGTCAAACTGGTCTGGTCAAGCCAACACTGATTGTAATATAACCTGGGCCTACTAATTTAATACCATATCAGGTGTAAGGTTCTTTTGCTTTTTTTAAATATGTCGAAACTTTGTTATGATATTATATTTTGGATATAAATAATATTTTTAAATTAAATTGTGTTTTAACCCGTGACCCGTCGGGCTGATCCGGGTAAACTGACGGGTATTCCCAGCCAATCGCTAATGTTTTTTTACATTGGGTAAAATAGAATGTGTTAAACTTTAACAATCCAATTTTACCCAATGTTAACAAACATCAGCGATTGGTCGTCAGTCTACCGGGTTGAATGGATTAAAACTATAGGTGGGCAAAATGCCGATCACCATGCAGTAATCATGCAGATCACCATCTGCATGATTGATAAGTAAAACATATTATATAATCATGCAGATAGTAATCTGCATGGTGACTGCATGAAAATGTGCATTTTGCCCATCTCTAGTTTTATTTCATAATGCTGATATAAATTGAGTTTAATTACACCTGATCTGATAATATATCTAGACTCATTAAATTTTACCTTTGATACCAATATTTGGCTTTATTTAAATCTCTTGTTATTCCAATTCCATTTCGATAACATGCTGCAACACTTGACATTCCCCAAGCATCTCCCATTTCTACAGATTTTTGATAGTAAAAGAATGCCTTATCTTCATCCTTCTCAACTCCAATTCCATATTTATAACAATTTCCAACCATATTTGCTCCAGTAGCGCTTCCCATCTCCGCAGACTTTTGAAAATAAATGAATGCCTTATTTTCATCTTTTTCGACTCCAATTCCATGAAAATAACATTGTCCGATACTAATTAATCCAGCAACGTCACCCATTTCTGCAGATTTTTGAAAATAATGAAATGCTTTATGTTCATCCTTTTCAACTCCAATTCCTTTCAAATAGCTAAATCCAACACCACATATACCAGTAGTATTACCCATCTCTGCAGATTTTTGACAACAAAGGAATGCCTTATTTTCATCCCTTTTAACCCATTTACCATAAAAATTACAATTTGCAAGAATGAGTTGAATAATAACGTTGGTTTGGTCATTTAAGCAATAATTGATAATATTAACTGGATTTTGCTTCTTCTTTATTAGAAATTGTTCTAGTTTATTAAGAGTTGAAGGAATAACTTTAAATTTTAATCTTTCTTCATTATACAGATTGCACATTTCTTTAACAATTTCATCAAGAAAATCCCGGGAAGAATTTTGTAATTTATCTTCTAAATTCAATTGGGTAATATTATCAGCTATCTGAGCAATATCTGTTGAGCTGTTGATTTCTTCAGGTTGCTCTACAGCCTGTTTATTATAAATTATCATTTTTGACGCAAAAATATGTTAAATATGGAAATATCAAGATATATATTATATTGCACAACTTTTACTTTAAGTTATTTGCACAGGGAGTTATAATGATGTCAGATAGCTATGAAGTGTAAAAGATGTGGAAAATAAAAAGTGATGATACGTAATATTGGGATCACGGCAAGTTATATGTGATCTTTTGCAAAACAGGCGATGTCCTTTGGCAAACTTTCTAAAGACACCTGCAAATGTAAAAATTACAAGTAATTTCTTCGGACTTATATATTGTAACACTGGAAAAATGGGACTCCAAAACTCTCCCAATTCAACTACACAAGCCAACAAATCCAGACTATTTAAGATTTGACGAGTCGTTAATTCAAGGCTCAGTTGTCAATACTTTGTGGGATTTATGATTATTTAGTAAGATTATTAGATGAACGAAGATAACTTTGCATATAATACTTTGTATAATGATGAAAAACAGATAAGTAAAAGGAACGCTTTACTTTATAGGTCTTTTATTTATATAAATTATTATAGTTGAATTTACAAAATTCACCCGAACTTATCTAATTTATCAAAATATATATTTATAATTTGATAGTTTCAAGAAATGCAGCTAAATTAATTTGATCTTCGGGAAATCTATAAATGGGTGTTGATCGCTGAACTGCGGTCTGTACTAGTAACAAGAAACGCGTTGGGCAAATGCAGTGAGCTTGTGTTATATAATTAATTTTTGTGTATAAATGGAATTTAATGTAGGTTGTTCTATGGTAAATCAAACTTTTTATTGTTACTATTAATTTCGGTTGATGCATTAGTGTAAATTAAAATTTGTATGAAATTGTTATACATGAAAGCAATCCTCAAATTTTAGCTATAGGATTATTTTACCCAAATATAAATGAATTTTAAACTCTTATTTAAAGATTAACCCTATTATTTTTTTTAATTATAATTTTTCACCCTAACATCAGCCCTAACTTTGTTATATTAGCTAACTATGAGTTAGTTTGTATTGAAGTTGTCGTAATTTACCGGTACTGTAAAAACTTTTATTACAATAAACTGTAACTATAGCACGATATGTGGTTAAAAATTTTGGTGCAAAACTTACAAGCTATAGCGGTGTATAATAATTATAGTAATGATTTCTATAACTTATTGTAAAAAATTTTGGTACAAAAATAAAGTTGATTTAGTTTATGGTTGGAATTACAGTCGTGAATTCTATCATGATTTATTAAAAATTTTGGTACGAACTTATTATCATGACACAGTTAGTGTTGGAATTACAGTTTTGCAGTTAGCGCTCCGAATCGGGCCGGGCCAACCCGAACCCGACCCGAAAATTACCCAATTTAGAGATGCTCGAGGCAAGCTTTTTATGTTTTTTTTTTGATTCTAATATCAAATGCATATGTATTTTTAAATAATATTTTAAATAAAACCTAAAGACAATCAAGCATGCACCAATCAGAACATTATACATAGTACTGTAGTAACCGCATAAAAAGTCCGCGACCACGTGACTTTAAACCAATTACGCCACGGGATCAGGTGTAATGTGAAAAAAAACAAACTGCCGGCCTTTTCCGAAAAATCGTCCATAACTCAAAATTTTGATTATAAAACCACCTCCGTTTCTTAACAAAAAAAATTCCTTGCAAAATTTTGCTAAATATAAGCCCTCGCTAACCCTACAAACCCTTACCCTAACGCGTCAAGATTAATTACTTATCTGGGTAATTACAGTTGTATTAATATTTAATTTAGGTAATTGATCATCTTCGAATTTGCTTTCTTTAGGGGTCGTCTAAAGCCATGTACCCACGTGATCAATTACGTAGATCAATAATCACAATGTGATTACTGAAAATTCAAATCATTTTATAATTTTTGGCGACAATATTTCAGCAATCACCCAACAAAATTCGATGCATTTTTTTTTATTTTAATTCTAGATATATAGAATTAAAATAAAAAAAAACTCATTGAATTTTGTTGGGTGGTTGCAGAGATATCTTCGCTCACAATTTTTTAAAAAATTCAAACGTCTATCAAAATTATAGCTGCGGCAAACTTTTTAAAAATTTGAGCGAAGATATCTTGATAACCACCCAACAATATTTGATAATTTTTTTTTTTATTTTAATTCTACATATCCATAGAATCAAAATAAAAAAAAATCATTAAATTTTGTTAGGTGGTTGTCAAGATATCTTCACTCAAAGTTTTGAAAAATTTTGCCATAGCTATAATTTTGATAGGCATTTGAATAATTAAAATTTTTTGAGCGAAAATATCTCAGCAATCACCTAATAAAATTCGATGCATTTTTTTTATTTTAATTCAACAGATATATAGAATTAAAATAAAAAAAAACTCATTGAATTTTGTTGAGTGATTGCAGAGATATCTTTACTCAAAATTTTTAAAAAATTCAAACGTCTATCAAAATTATAGCTGCTGTAAAATTTTTCAAAACTTTGAGCGAAGGTATCTTGATAACCACCTAACAATATTTGATGATTTTTTTTTTATTTTGATTCTACATATCTGTAGAATCAAATAAAAAAAGATCATTAAATATTGCTAAGTGGTTATCAAGATACATTCACTCAAAGTTTTGAAGATATCTTCCCAACCACTTAACAAAATTTGATGAATTTTTTTTTTATTTTAATTCTATATATCTGTAGAATAAAAATGAAAAAAAAATCATTGTATTCGGTCTTACTTATACTTGTCGCGATAACTATTATAATTTTTTATTTAATAAGAATATATACAGCTCAATAGATAGATAGGGTTTCGAATTAATTATGCTAAGTTTCTTTTTATTAACTATAATAATATATTTACATTGCTAGAGTAATAAACTCTAAATCATTTAATATTAAATACTTCACAATTAATTATTGAATTCTCTAAAAAAATTTTATTGCGTGACATTTTATTTTTTATTTTTTTTTATTTCCTTCTAACCTAATTTTAATAAAATTATGCCTGATCTGATTAACGAAATCATAATTCTAATTTTTTTTTTTTTATTTGTGCCACTGCGCAAACCCTAGAACTAATCGAACCATTCGTGTATATTGCATGACTAAAATAAAAATAATCTATTAATTAATTATACTGATCAATACAAATTAAAATGAAATTGGATCAAAATAAAATCAGATTAAAATGATAATTTTAATGTTTGGTTAAAGGTTAGTTTTAGGGCAAAATTTATATTAAACAAGTATAAGTGGGTTTTAGAGGGTTAAATAGAACCTCTCATTTTATTTTAATCTGATTTCATTATGATCCGCGATAGTAAATTATTAAATACTTGTCTCTTCAACGGATCTGATTATTTATTAGGACTGGCTCTATATAAGAATTTAATTCTCTAATAAAAGTATTTGTTTGTTCAACATTCCCTTCTTTCTCGACCCTCTAGTATGTATCACGTACACGTTCCATTAGCTCGTTTACAACCATTCGTCTATTTTTAGCAGCTTTTTCTGCTTCAGTCCTCTCTGGTTTTTCGACTTCAACTAATTCTCGATGCACATATATTTCAAACCCACTATCTTCAAACATTTGTTGAAATCTTACCCAAGCATTAGCAGTTAATAGCTTATTAGTACCATAAATATGGTTGTGAAAGATATGCTTACAGGGTAGTAAGTAACGGCAAAAAAAAAGACACTGACAATCTAACGACACCAAACCTGGAGGTTCTTTACCTTTCTCCAACCTTTTTTCAACAGCAAGAACCTCATCAACAACCATCCTTTAAATGAGATAGGGAAGTTTGTGAATTTTATCAAGAATTTCATGATCAATTCCAACTATTGATATTTTTTTAGTACAAAATTCAAAAGCCACATATTCCGAATCCGATCATTTTTTTGTATCAAGTGTTATAATTTTATTGCATGCGCTAATCAGACCGTGATGGGAGGAAGTCATTCGCTTTAATTCACTGTGATACGATTCTAGAGGGTTGGTGGAAGTCGTTTGCAAGAGAAGTGGTAAATGCTGGCGAGCCCAAAGGGCCCACCGGCAGGTATTTCTGGCATAATTTCGTTCTATATATCTTTTTACAGCGGGACGGGGCAGTTTGCAACTGCTTGTTTGATAGTTTCCTCACAGCCGATCATTGTCCGCTTATGCATGGCATGAATCATTTCATTTGGGTTTTTACTTCATACACCTTACTTAACCAGGTTTGCATAACATGTACAGTACAGTAAATAACATCGCATTCCTGCTCACCCACTCGAAGACCTGGGAAGCCAACTTGACAGCATTGGATTCAACATTGTTTTGATCAATAAGAAAGTATCGAGGCATCCAACGGCATTCAAAACGCCTTATGATTTTTAATGCTTCTGCGACTATATTACTTTCCTCATTATTTACATAAAAATGGGAACCAATGTCCCAACATCCATAGCTATCGCGAATGTACAAGGTGAATAAGTGCCAATCATGTTTTTTAGTCTTGTGAGTAGAATCAAGAAGTATAAGCCATCCAAAACGTCTAAGTTTTTCTAATTGGCTATTATGTGTGAAAACGAAACCACAGATATGTTTGCTTGTGATTTCATAACGTTCAATCTGATACCCATGGTTTTCTAAAAAAGAAACCGACTCTCAGATGTCCAAACTCTAGTCTTGAACTACCAATAAGGGGGCCTTCTGGGAACCTCGAACTTTATATTGTATATTGGTAACCTTCTTGCACCTTAATTCTTTTAGGCTTTCTCCAAGACCTAACTTCTCAGTTTCATATTCTTTAACAGCATCAACTATCGCTGGAGGCGGATAGTTTTTTACAGCTTCCCTCTCAACTAAAACCCAAACTGCCTCTGATCGTTTAAGTCTTTCATTATCCTCTAATGTATGTGTATGATCAGGCGAATCTTTATACCGTTCTACCTGAACTTTCATTTCTGTAACAATTCTAAAGACTTTAATTTTGGCAGTGCATAAATTCTCAGATCGAACCTTAGTTTTTCTGTACTTTTCATCTGGTATACCTTCTTTTCGCGTACTTGATGGATAATGTTTGGTGAACCGGCAGTTATACGTTCTCCATAAATTTTCATTTGTATGGTTCTTATAATTATATTGAACCCAGACGTTTGAGACTAGAGGCCACCAGTCGTTATCAAACTCATCTAGTTGGATCTCAACCAGTTGATAAATATTAAAAAGAATATTACGCTTTTGGTCAGGGGTTAAGTTTAGATTTGGATTCATAATATCAAAAGGGATTCTTCTTTTAAAAAAAAAAATTTTTTTTTTAAGAAAAAAAGAAACGATTCAAATAGAATATGTAAATATTGTAAACACTACAACACTTTACCTGCTTGGTGCCAATCCTGTAATCCTTGGAGAGCGACTCAATAGACAAGTGAAAATGAAAATATTGATAAATATAAGATTTTTTTTAAAAAGAAAGAAAAAAAGTTTTTTTTTTATGAATAAAAGTTTTTTTTTTTTAAGAAAAAAGGGTTTTTTTTAAAAAAAAAAAATTGAAGGCATATTCGTTGTAGAGTAGTCAGGTTTTTTTTACGAAAAGTTCATTTAAATTTTATTTTAAAAAACTGAGATACGTTCATACATAGGCAGTCCACTTTAATATGAAAAAGTATATATAAGTAGACGTTTTACATCAAGTATTCTAGTGAAAAAAGACTTGCGAAACCTGATTAGTGAAAGAAAAAAAAAAAAAAAAACATTAACGTTAAAAAAAAAAGAAAGTATCAAAGTATTGTTTGTAGGAAAAAAAAAAATAGCGGCAGATTTTACTACAAAGAAATGCATACGTATGTATGCTATGTACGTAATAGTTATCAGTTATATAGGGAAGGCTGTGTATACCAATATGGGAGCAAAAAAAGCAACAAACCGCCAGAATGAACCAATTTGGGAGAATTATAAGGTTGCTGCAGGAAGTAAATAGGAGAGTGTAATAGTACGAAAATAGGTAACAATAGAAAATCTTGTAATATAGTACGTAATTGAGGACTAATTAGGAAGGT
>CAJVPY010002399.1:0-16273 GCA_910591965.1 Dentiscutata erythropus | reverse complement strand
ATCAATCATGCATCTCAATAATCACATAGTGATTATTGAGTAATCAATATAATAAGAAAAATTAATTGATTATCTTATACTTGATCTCTTTTTTTCATTTCATTATTATTTTTTTTTTTTTTACCTTCGCAATTTTTTTTTTTTAAACTTTTAAACCTGAATATTGTACATCGCATATCAAGTTTTTTTTAAACTACATTGTACATTGTGTACCAAGGTTTTATACTACTCACCGTATGTTGTACGTATGGTTTTTTTTTTTGCAGTCGTTTAGAAGCCAAAACTTTATATCTGTGCAATCTACGTGCACTACACGCACACACTTTTTTTTTTTTTTTTATCTGAGACATCAAGTTTCTTTTAATTTTTTTTTATTTTATTTTTTGTGATATTTAAGATGAGTTTGATGAATTTAACCTCTGATGAGAAACACAATATTCTCTTTAATATTAACCAACCAGTTACAATTCTGTTAAGAGAGTTTGATGATGAATGGTGGCCCCTCGTGTCTAATATCTGGACCCAATTTAATTACAAAATCCATACAAATGGAAATTCTTGGAAAGTATATATCTGCCGGTTTACCAAGCACAGTAAATCAAGTGGTCGAAAGGAAGGTGTACCGATCGAAAAACGTAGGAAGACCAAGGTTCGTCCCAGCGATCAATGTTCCGCCAAAATCAAGGTATATTACTTGGTTACTAAACAAGAAGTACAGGTTGAATGGTATTCAAACTCGGTCGATCATGTGCATACTTTGGAGGATAGTGAAAGGCTGAAACGTTCAAAAGCCATTCGAGTTTTAGTTGAGCAAGAAGCCGTAAAAAACTATCCTTCTCCGGCGATAACTAGTGCAATTAAAGAATATGGAAAAGAGAATTTAGGGCTTGGTAAAAGCATAAGAGAGTTAAAGTGTAAGAAGGTCGCCAATATTAAAAACAAAGTTCGAGGGTCTCAGAATGCTCCCCTTATCAGCAATTCACAACTGGGATTGGATGTTTAGGAGGCGGTTTCTTTTTTAAAAAACCATGAGTATCAGGTTGAGCGCTATAAAGTTTCTCACCAATATGCCCAGGGTTTTGTTTTTGTCCACAAGAATCAACTAGAGAAACTTCAATGTTTTAGCTGGCTAACCCTTGTTGATTCTACGCACAAGACGAACAAGCATGATTGGCGCCTGTTTTTATTGTATATCCGTGATAATCATAGCTGCTGGAATATCGGAGCATATTTTTACGTAAGCAAGGAAGATAGCAATACTGTCACTGAAGCGTTAAAAATAATTAAAAAGTTAGAACATCATTGGGCTCCTCGGTATTTTCTTATTGATCAGAGTCATATAGAGGCCAATGCAATTGAATTAGCTTTCCCGGGTCTTCAAGCAAGTGAGCAGGAGTGTAGCATTATCTTTTGTACCATTCATATTATGCGGACCTAGATGAGTAAGGTGTATGATACAAAAACCAGAAATGAAATAGTTAGGGCAATGCACAAATAGACAAAAATTGGGTGTGATGAGGTTATCAAACAGGCAGTTGACAATTGTCCCATCTCTACAATTCAAAAATACATAAGTCGAAATTATGCTAAAAATACCTACCAATGGGCCCTTTGGGCCCACTAGCACTCCTCGCTCCTTTTGCAAGTAATATCCACTAACCCCTGGAATCGTATCATAGTGAGCTAAAACAAATGACCTCTCCCCATCATGGTTTGATTGGTGCCTGCTATAACATAGTATCATTTGATGCAAAAAAATGGTCAAATGCTAAATATGTGGCCTTTGAATTCCATATAAAAAAAATATTAGCATTTGGTATTGGTCATAAAATTCTTAATGAAATCCATAAATTTCCCTACCCTGTTCAAAAGATAGTCGTTGATGAAGCTTTGGCTGTTGAAAAACAACTGGAAAAAGGTAAAGAACCTCTGGGTTTAATATCGTTAGAATGTCAGTGTCTGTTCTTTCATTGCTATTTACTGCCTTGTCGGCATATATTTCATGACTATATTTATAGTGTTAATAAACTATTAACTGTTGATTCTTGGAAAAAATTTCAGCAAATGTTCAAGGATAATGGATTCGAAATATATAAGCACCGAGAATTGGTTGAAATCGATATAGTGGAGAAATCAGAGGCTGAAAAGGCTGCAGAAAATAGGCGTACAATTGTGAATGAATTAATAGAACGAGTGCGTGACATGTATTGATGGGTTGAGGAAAAAGAAAATGCTGAGCAAGTAAATTCTTTTATTAGAGAATTGAATTCGCATATAGGGTCTGTTTTAACAAACAATTGAAGGTAATTATTTAATATAATATTTAATTATAAAATTTACAATTAACTAACAACTATATTATATTTTTAAAGCTGAATCGTCCGATATTTTTACAATGCTACGGAATATCAAAAGATAAGGCGCAGGTTATATTTTAGCTAAATTGAATGAGAATTTATATAGTGGAAATATTCTACTATTGAAGTTTGATAAAAAATAAATATCTTTGTAAAGATTATAAAAAAAAAAAATAATATACAACTTTTAAATACTGTATACGATTTAAATATAATAATAAAGCGATTTTTTTATTAAATTAATGATATAATATACAACTTTTAAATATATGATTTAAATATAATAATAAAGCAATTTTTTTATTAAATTAATAATAAATAAATAATTCTTTTTTTTTTTATTCGATTTTTAATGATTTTTTTTATATACGATGCGATTTATTTATTTTTATTAGTTTTTCAAATACGATGTTATTTTAACAATTATTTAAATACAATTTTTTTTTAAAATAACTAGGTTCGGGATTTATAGCACTTAAACATGTGTATAAGGCCACAAAACTCTTAAGCTATGTAAGGGTTATCATTTAACAATCAACTTTAATTATCGGGAGTGGTCATTTGAGACACACTGTCTAATGAGACCTTGCCTAAACAAACTTAACTAAGGGGCCTTAAATACCTTTCACTCTACTAAGAGCTACTGTATTATCTTTAATCTCAGGCTTATCTTCTTACAATCAATTTCGGGTTGTGAATAATTCGTATTAGATAGCCACCAAATATTGCTCACAATCGTTGGTCCAAATATTTCTCAATAATTATTTCAAATATTTCCTACAATCGTTGTGCCAAATATTTACTACAATGATCTGTGTCTCTAAACCTTTATTTGCCACAAAAGCCTCACAATATTCGTGTTATTTGGGCTTTTAAATCACAGCCAGGTACATGGGTTTAAATTTTAAATACGATTTTTTTTTAAATACAATTTTTCTTTTAAAAATTCGATTTTATTTATTACGATTTTATCACATTGTGATTATTGAGATACATGATTGATCACATGGGTACAAGGCTTTAGCGGACCCCCAAATATAGTAATTTATCTGAATTCTGAAATTATCTGATATATTCATAACAAATATCAAACAGATATTCAAAAAAATATCTAAACAGATAAATATATTTAGAAACCTCTTGCATATTTTTATGCACCCCTTGCATAATCGAGCATAATTGTGCATATTTATGCATAATCATGTGGGATTATGCAAGGGGTGCATAAAAATATACAAGGGGTTTCCAAGTAATGCCCTATATAATACCGCATTTCTTGCATAAACAATCCGGATAATCCATTAAATAACCAGATATCTATCTATTAATCTATTTTAATTGTTTATGCTACTGCATGGGACTCGGCCCGGGAACTCTAATTATGGCGAAAGGAAGCCTTGATATAGGTTTTCAGACAACAGAGCCATCCGAATTCAGTGGGAAGGTCAGAAAGTAAATTTTAATATTAACGTAGAGGTTTACCTTTACAAAAGAGATATACAAATGTTGCATTTGTTATATAATTTTTACCAACCTTGCACGGGTTATAATAGTGCCTTTAGGGTCTTAGTTTTCTTTTCATGTTTTTTCTTTTTCGAAATTTGTTATTTTTTTTTCTTTTTGTTTGTTTTTCTTTTTGGTCGTTTTCGTATTTGTTTTTTGGTTTAAAATAAATAAATAGATAAACAGTTAATGGATAGGACCTCTAGTGACAACGAATGATAATTCACAAATGTTCGTAGCAACTATATGTACAAGTTCAACCATATTTAGAATATACAGTATATAGCGAAATATTGGGCTGCCGTCAATACGTAGAAATAAGGCAGATTGACATTTTTAAAAAAATTAATATATCTCTTTCATTTGACTATTAAATTATCAGCTAGCTTCAAAATTCATCGAGCTGTGAAAATTAAGGTACTAATTTTTAAAATGTCAGTCTGCCTTATTTCTATTGACAGCAGCAACCCATATGGTGAATCGCTAACTGTCGTGTAAATCGACAAGATTCTATTTCTATTTACAATTATTTAAAAAGAAAGAAAAAAAAAAACCATTTAAATGTTACAAATTGTTTGATTTTTGATTCGCTTAAATACTGTTATAATCAATGCATTTTAATTTTTTAATTTTGTCGGACTTTTGCAATAAAAGCTAAACATAATCGTCTAAATCGAAACTAATTAACCAAAAATGGACGTGCTCGTGTTAAGATATGTATATGTATAGTACGTACGTACTGTACGTACGTGTATATATGTAGCATCAATTCATAAATTTAGTCGTGGCTTTAATTCTGACAGTTAATATTATAATTCTTATGTTTGCACAATTTACTCTACTACAGAACTTAGAAAGTTAAAATCATGGTGAACTTTCTGCCCTTCAAAAGTTGTGAACCACTCCAAATAGATATTCAAGATTTCGACGCAATAAGGATTCTAACTATATAGTTTTTGTTTTATTTATTTAGACTGAGCCTCAAGATATCAACTCTGAATGGGAATGCCGAATGTCCCGTTCCCGTAAGATGGTTTATTATTATAACCGCGCTACTAAAGAAAGTACCTGGGAACTTCCCGCTGGAGTTGATCCTAACACTATTAAAGGTTATGAAGAGAAAGTAGAACGAGCACAAGCTGTTGATCCTTCAACTGGTACAGAACAAATTAGAGCTAGCCACTTGTTGGTCAAATATGAAGGAAGTAGACGTCCTAGTTCTTGGAAAGAGGTTAGTATACTTGATTATACACAGTTAAGTCATTTAAATATATATTTATCTATATGTATCACATATATATGTTTTTTTTTTCCTTAGCCGACAATAAAACGTACGAAAGAAGAGGCGCTTGAATTAATTAAAATCTATCAAACTAGAATCAAATCTGGAGAAATCACTCTTGATGAACTTGCTAGTACAGAATCTGATTGTTCAAGTGCTAAACGTAATGGTGATCTAGGATTTTTTAGTCGAGGGCAAATGCAACCTGCTTTTGAAGAAGCCGCATTTAACCTTAAAGTTGGAGAATTGAGTGAACCAGTTTGGAGTGATAGCGGTGTTCATTTGATCTTAAGAACAAGTTAATACAAGATATAATGATTCGATCCATTTTTTCTAAAAAAAATTAGATTAACGAAAATCTATAAGCACTGTAAATCATAAGTAACACTTGTCTGTTATCATTTCGATATTCTGATTTTTACAGAACATTATGCGTTAGCTGATAAAAAAAAAAAAGCGGTGGATTATGGCCTTAACCGCATCCACGACTCAAAACCAAGTCGATAATAATTTTTTCAATTTAGTAATTGCATAAATATATAATTAGAATTTATACAATGTCGCTTCTTTTTTTTAATCACAATGATTTTTAAAACATGCATTCCATGCAAAGAACGAGCGTTAGATATATTTCATAACTGACAAGAAACAATGTAACCAAATTCCTCGACAAGATAAAGCGTTGCAATCAAGAATTTTATATAAATATATTTAGATACGCACAACTGGTATTGATAAGTAATAGTTATCCTGGATATTTGAAAATTTCATTTCCGCTTATGCACATAGTACCCAAGTTATACCCTGCGATCTTGATATAGTAACCAGGGTATAAAATAAAAGATAGCTGGTCAAAGATACTATTGATCATATGGGCTGCCGAAATAGAAATCAAGCAGATTGACATTTTAAAAAAAATTAATCCCTTAACTTTTATGATTTATATCTCGATGAATTTTGAGGCTATCTTGACGAATTAATATTCAAAAGAAAGCTAATATCTAGACTTTCTTTTGAATATTAATTCATCAAGATAGCCTCAAAATTCATCGAGATATAAATCATAAAAGTTAAGGGATTAATTTTTTTTAAAATGTCAATCTGCTTGGTATTATCATAATGTTTGTCTAGTTCCATTCAATTTTCGACCATTTTCCTTATAACAATCCGTTTCGTTCCACAGAAACAGTGTATTGCCGTTCCAGGTGCAACTCCACGATTATACTTCTCATTTTTCATTTCTTTACGCAAATAGTTCCATACATTGAATATGATAACACTTTGCTTTGGAGGCACAATAATCACAAAAAAATGATCATCTAAAAAAATATTGCTTTTTATCCTTTCTGATTGTTTGAATTAATCCACAATTTCATTTCTTCAGAAATTAATACTGTTCTGGATCAAAACAGCATGGTAGATAATTAGATTTTTACAATGCTTCTAAACCTAAATAATATCATTTACAATGCTTCTAAACCTAAATAATATCATTTACAATGCTTCTAAACCTAAATAATATCATTTACTTCTTAAATATATTCCATACATTTACAAAACACCACAACAGATATAGATCTATCTACAGTTGTTCAATCCTTCGGTCTCCTCTCCTACGACCTAGATAGAATCCAACAATAGTATTTACAGACTAGGTTTTGCAAAATATTTAAATTTGCTGTATAATTAGGTAACCAGGTTAGCCAATATCGATATTAAGATAGTTCTTATCGGAGGAATTGAAAGATATTATGAATGTCGCAAAGTGAAAACCTGAAACTAAAAAGGGAGTACTATAGCAATAGCGATACTATGGCATTCTTTTATTATGGTAATTATAGCAAGGGTATATCAGTACAATCGAACAAAATTAATTCTAATAATGTTAAATACGAGTGCCGGATATTTCACTTTCAGAAACAGACTTATTAAATTCTTATAAACCCATTTCTGAAAATGAAATTTAGGAGAATCAAAAATTTCAGGAAGAGTTTCAACAACTCTGATCTAGGGTTCTTGTCTAGAGATGCAGTAGAATTGTCCCAATGATATTCGGCACACTGCCGTAACTTGCCGTAATTATAGCAAGTAATATAGTAAGTTACGGCATTATAGCCGTAACTTACTATACTACTTGCTATAATTACGGTAAATTACGGCAGTGTGCCGAATATCATTGGGACAATTCTACTGCATCTCTATTCTTGTCACATCACAATCGCAGACTAGAAGATGGATAACAATATAATTGTTGAGGTATCGATCTTTACTTTCCTAAAAACTAATAGGCATTTCTATCCAAATTTCGAAGAAAACTTTTATAATTATTTTTCGCTTATTCGATATAATTATTAGATTTAACATATCGCTTTTATTCAGCATATCCTGTCTGGTCGTTAAATCATTTAATTTTCTTAATCTAAAAATGAAATTCAGTTTTTAGCAATTTTATAGCCTGATTTAACAAATTTGATTGGTTTCTGAGTTTGACGCTTGACTAAAAAATGTGGGGTTTGTTCACTATCCCAAATGAAGTAGAAATCCTGATTCCCAAACACCAAACCATGTAGTATTCAAAAAAAAAAAAAAAAAAAAAGGTTTGGGCCGTAACCCTACTTTAAAGATTCCAGCTTTTTCTCGAGAACCGTTCGTTCAGTCTAAAAAATAGATATAATTAAAATAAATTAAGAAAATTTTACCAAATAGATCAAATGAACTGATACCTGTAAAGCTCTACATAAATTTTCTAATTTTGCTTGTTTTTTCATTGCATCATCAATAGTCTTTTGATCTCTAGTTCGCTATCATACAGCAAATACGACAAAATTTTGTTCGTAACGTTTTTTGTTTTTTTGTTAGCACCTCCCCTTGCATGTAAGTTAAATATGCAAAGAATAAATATAATCTCATGAAACATTATATTTGCACATAAATATTATCCTAATAGTTAATGTCCTATGTATTATTATCCTTTTGAGGGAAAGTTTTAAACGAAAGCATACCTCTTCCGCCATTTCTAAAATATTTTTATTCATCGTATCACATTTTCCTTTTATAGCCGAATTTTCCTTTTCAAGTTTCTTTGTCTTTTTGGTCATCTGGTGTAACAAACGCCTATAAGAGAAATATCAATATATCTTTTAATCGCAAATAATTGTAAAACAAAATAAACAAACCTGTTCCATTTCTTTACGAAAAGTCATAAAAAGCTCATTACTTTTATTTAAAGTTTCCTCCACTTGTTTAAATTTATCAACATAAATGTTGAGTTGTTTACGTAACTCAATCTCAGTTTTAGTAAATGTTTCCACTTGGCTTTTCAAAGAATTAACCTATAATTAAACGAATTTGATGAACTAATCGTACTAGATAGACTAATATCAAAAAAAGAATCAATTTAAATAACTTACTTTGAGTGTCTCTTGTTCGGTCAATTGTTTTTGTTGTTGTAACTTTGCTTCATATAATTGCAATTCCAAATCTTTGGATCGAACGACGCTATTAAAATGCTTTTCCCGGAGCTCATATTGTTCTAAGAAACTACGGAACTTATCTTTCAACCTAGTTATTCATATTCATAATGCATGCATATTAACAAATAATATTATTAATCCTGATCAACGGATGATAACTTTATACAAACACTTCATTATCTTCCGCTCGCTTTTTTTTCTCATCAGTATCTTCTTCCATCTTAGATTTGATTTCCCAAATAGTATTTTCAAATTTACTAGACAACTCTTCACGTTTTTGTTGTTCACTTGCGGCTAAACGTTTGCTTTCTTCCTAATTATGAAATTAGAGATCAACCCTTTTTTTTTTCCTAATAAAATGAGTTTTTCAATGATTAACACAAACCTTAATACGTTTGTTTTCCTTTTGTAATTCACGACAGATATTTTCCAATTTATGTTTCATGGAATTCGTTTTGGACAAGTCACTTTTTGCTAACCACGTTCTTGGAGTTAAATTGACGCGATTCATCCAAGAAGGTCTGTATTAAATATATCTTGGATTATTTACCTGCATCTTTTTCTTTTTGTAATTGTTCATTACGTTTCTTCATTTTAGCATGTTCTCGTTCGAGTCGTTTCATATCTTGAAACTATGTAGTATCAAAAGATCAAGTTTTTTATGATCAAATTACGTTGATCGATCCTAAGATTATTAAATCGAATTACGACTTAAAATTTAAAAAAAAAAAGTAAATTTTTAAGTTCACTTACCAATTCCACATATTTTTGTTGTATTGTATCAAATTTCTCCATTTGATCATCATGAGAATTGATAATTTCCTTCATTTCTTTGCTTGCCTTTTTAACAGCTTTTGCTAAAATTTAGAAATAATTGATCAATTAATAATTTTCAGTAATTAAAAAAGAGATATGAGATGGATTAATAATTAATTTAATTCTGTTATCAATGTCAGATAAAACCTAAAAGAATTATATACCAATGGATTTTTCTTCTTCGTCTTCAATTGACGATTCAGTTTCGAGTTGAGAAATTTTATTTTGAATCATATTATTAAGTTCCTGAGGATCAAGTGGCTTCTTTTTAGAAGACGCGCCATTCTTTTTATTATTAACTGGAGAAGTAGGTGGAGTAGTCTTTGGTGAACTGGCTTTCGTGACTGCTTTTGAAGGTGTAGACGCTTGTTTATCATTCACGTCCGACTGAACGGACTGACTTTCATTAGTATTTTGAGTTTCAGTGGCTGGCATAGCGAATTTATTTGTCTGTCAAGTAGGCGAAGGATAAAATATAATAAAATTTCTTATTTGGAGACGACAAATATATGAAAAAATAGTTTAGATCTTTGAAATGTTGAGCCCCTTCTTTTTTTTTTTTTTTTTTTTTTTAATCTATTATTTATGATGACAATTGATTAGTAAAAATCTATTTATAATCTATATTTATTGTCTCCGTGTGCGATTATTTTAATCTTACCTTATATACACTTAAGATGAATTGACGGAAAGGATCGGATCAAAAATAAAAAATTTTAAAGATTCTATTTCCAGTCAAAAATGAATATCGATATTTGAATGCATCAGTTTTTACGTTTATATAATCTGATTTTTCTCATTCAAATTTATTTTTTGACTAAAATTATGTCATGTTAACGTTAAAACCCGTTATACATATATTTGTATATTTGGCGTAGCTTAAATTTCATCATGATTGGTTTTATTCATTGATCAAGCGAGGCTTTGTAGTGATTTCAGGGGATGATTTATTTGCTTTTGTAATTATTAGTATACATAAATATTTAAAAATTATTCTGCAAGGCTCGCCGATTTAGCTCAGTTGGGAGAGCGTCAGACTGAAGATCTGAAGGTCGTGTGTTCAATCCACACAATCGGCATTATTCACTTCTCTTTTTCAAAAAAAAAAAAATTTTTCAAATTTTGGATAATTTTATAAATCAAAAATCTATTGTCTAAATATTGTCTAAATATATTCTTATGATCGCTATTTCTATATACATTTTTTAAAAAAATAATTTTTCAATTGTTATTTTGCAATATTATGAATTCTCTGGAAAAAATAAGAAAAAAAACTTCTTGTCTTGGCTTTACTATCACGAACTATTTTAATCAACCACACATACTATACTAATTTTCACATACAAAAAAATTGGGTTTCAACTATTGTTACAGCCACCTAACAAAAAATACTTCACAATACTTTTTTTTTTTTTTTGATACTATAACACAAAAGCTAAAGAAAAATGCTGCATATCAAAAGCGTAAGTGTCTTAAAAAAAAAAAAAATGCTAGAATTAAAATCACAATGATAAAAACCAGATTAATTAAATCAGAAATTGAAAAGGGTAAAAAGGAATTTTTAAAAAACATTAAAGAAAAAAAGGGAAACTTAAGTGTTAAAATTGTAAAAAAGGAATTCAATAATCCCATGGTACAAAAAAGAAAAAAAAAAAAAAAAAAAAAGTAAAACAAAAAATTTTTTGTACACACCGTCATCTGACTAAGTTACAAACAAAGTAAAAAAAAAATATAATAATGATACAAACAACACTTTTGATATACACGAAAACCCATTTAAAAAGAAATTAAACAATTGCTTCATCGAATTTTCCTATGCACTACTGGTGGCCTCAATGCCTTTTCTTTGTTCATCGACCAGGTAGGGCACATTTTCCGAATTTTGCTCTTGTTGTGGCTGAGAAGTCGCTTGATATTGTTCTTCAGAATTGCGATAATAATGTTGTGCTTGTTGATATTGTGCAATTACTGCACTGCCAGAATTATTAGGATAGAATTGATGAGCAGGAGCCGAAGGATAATGATGCTGAGGAACGGGAGTCTAAAATAGAAAACCAATTGAATACAAAATTAATAAACAATCATATCAACCATCCCATTTTGATACTTCGTTTGATACTTGGGTGACTATATTTACCCATATTACCTCCACATATTGTTGCTCCAAAGGCATCACTGACGGCACGCCGGTTGACTGTGGCGGCTGTACACGACTGACTCCAGATGAATCTTTAGGAACGGATGTTGTCCATGTCTGTTGAGTAGGAATGTATCCTGGTGCTGAAGTTCCAGCACCAAAAGGAGGCATTATCATATGTTGGGGATGCCAGTAACTGGGTGGTGGGAAGAATGTTGGTTGAGCATTTGAAATAAAGTTTGGATCAATCACTGGTTGCAAGGTAGTTTGAACTGATGATGACGCTCCACTTTGGGAGGACAACGATGCTCTCCTAAAAGCGTGTAAAAAAATTTTTCAAGAATTAATAATACTTTAGAAAAAATTATAAACCCATATTAAAATTTAATATATAATATTTGTTCTTACCGGTCTTTTGCGTCATTATCAGTACTTTGATTATCGATGTTCAACGGTTGAGTTAATAAAGGACCAGTGATAGGCATATATTGTGCTGGAACTGTTGAAGGAGGTGTCTTGTGGAATTCTGTAATTAAACGTTCACCAACAATAGGTTCAACTTCAGTACCATCTCGGCTAATTTTCACCTCTCTATTCGCGTTCCAAGGATTACGGAGGTGGCGCGTACGCATGAATGGAAGTTTTTGCCTACACACGCGAAATAGCCAAATAAAATGAGATAAAGATGCGTAATTGCGAGAAGAGAATGATAGTAATTAGATTTAAAAGTACTCACACTTTAATCCATTCAACTTTAAAAGTAGTTCCCCAATTTCGCGATGGAACATCATCATCACAATCTTCATTTTCCTCATCTTGAGATTTTTTTAATCGGGGTTTCATATCCTCCTGGACTGATGAAGGTCGTGATGATGAAGCCGCTAAAGCAGCTTCATCAATGGGTGTCCATTGTACAGTATCTGTTGTCTCTTTGCTAATTGGACTCACCATCCTATAAATCAACGGATTAAATATTGAAAAGGTTGTAATTTATAAATTCATTCAATAATGTTGTTAGTTCTCACTTTGCGTAGCCATAAAACTCGCCGCTTTTATTAGCACTGAAAATAAGATACACATTTTCAGCACTCTATAAAAAGGAACAGATAAATAATAAGTAGGTTTTTAAGTAATTATAAACTCAATAACTGAAGCTAATGAAATATTAAGGTCGTACTTTAAAAGCTTTATTCAATGCTGCTTCATTGTGCGGTTGAGTAGCCCAAAATCCACTTTTAACAGAAATATCAAGATCATCTTGGGTCAACGATTTAAGAATGAAATATCTATTAAGTGATGAAGGTTTGGCGGATGAAACTGACGAAGCAGGAGACATCGAAGCAACTGAAGACTGTCTGATCCGTTGTCGTGGAGGTAATGATGACCTTCGTGATCTAGAAGAAGTTGTAGAACCTGCTTCAGAAGGAGTAGGAGGAGGAGTGTTATCTGAAGCTAAATCTGATGAGGTTTCTGATGATTTTAACTTCAGATCCGCAGGGGTTTGCTAAGATTATCATAAAAAAATAGCATCACTATGACAAATATAACTAAATATGAAGTAAAATAGAAACACATTACGAAGTTACCTTTCTTGGTCGACAAACAAGTTTAATGCCTTTGAACTCTGAAAGAACCAATGTATATCATGAGAAAATATCCGGTACATTTAGAAAATACAACAAATAATCACGTACCGCTTTCATTATATTTACAAGCGGCCTGCATGACGGCATCATGTGTCTTGTAATTCACGAAGGCACAATTCGACTTTTTGATAAGAAACACGCTCTAAAATAGAAATTTAACATGATTAATTATAAATAAGTCTATCATAATAATAAGATATAATAAATAAAAGTAATAATAATAATAATAATAATAATAATAAATAATAATAATAAATAATAATGACAAAATAATAAAAATAAAAATAATAATAATAATAATAATAATAATAATAATAATAATAATAATAATAATAAATAATAATAATGATGATGATAGCAATGATAATACTAAATAGTAAATAATAATAAATCTTTAATAACCTCCATATTTTCATCTGTGAAAAAATCCATCAATTCTTCATGGGTAGTAGAATCAGGTAAATTTCCGACCCAAAGGGCCTTATCCAATTGTTTGGGTTTCTTCTGCTGACTTATTCTTGGAGTATGTTGTGGACCTAAATCAGGGGTTCTGGCCTGATCCAAAGAGCTTCTTCGAGAAGAGAAACCTGAATCACCACCAGCAGTACTAGGAGGGTTAAGATATCTTGCAGAAAGTGATTGAGGTGGGATTAAAGGAGGGCTATGAAAAGATGGATGAATAGGAGGTATAACGGATATTGGGTGATAAGGATAAATATTCGATCTGACAAAATGCTGAGCAGGCGGTGGTATTTGTGGAGGACGACCAAATCTGTACTGAGGATCGTAGTAGTATTGTCCATTATTAGAAAAAAACGCAGGAGTAAAATATTGAGGTGAAACCGGTATGAAAGGAGTGTTAGGACTCAAATTTTGATACATCTGGGGAATCTCATCATATGCTGGCCCGGTACCATTAGAACAGGAATTGTTAGTATTGTTCGAGACGGTGGTCGTATTGGAGGAGCCAGCGGCAGAAGCGGAGGATGAGGACGCGGGATTACTGATTTTTGTTGTGGTCATGTTAATTAAAGAACTAAACAAGATTGAATTGTGGTGTTGATACATAGCAGAACAAGATTGGGTTTCAACAACCTTTGAGAATTACCGTTGATACTCTGCTTCCGAAATACCGAGGTCTCATTTTCTTGATCATATTCAGTAACACCATTATTAACATTACTGCCACCAACATTATTTTTTGAGCCACCCAATGGAATATCATCGGTACCAGAAATACTGTTAGTCGTAGTAATGTCTTTATCTGACAAGCTCTGATGTGCATTTACAGGAATTGAAATGTCTTTATCAATTTTCTCACGCTGACGTCTAGCTACGTTCGCTTTTATCTCTTGGCTTGAATCAGCTGTCGAACTAGGTTCGTTTTGTGATTGTTGTCCCTGAAAACTTGGATGGGTCGAAGACGCGGTCTTTTTGGGGGCAGTTGTGGTGGTAGGTACATTTTCTCGCGACTCCTTAGTTGTCGATGTCGATGTAGTCTGTTGCGATTGAACTTCAGTCAACTCCTCTCGAGACATGATATACTATAGCGTCGTAGCGTAAAAGTAATACTTCTGAATATTTAAATAACTGCCCTTTTTTCGATATAATAGTTATTTATCTTTAATACTTATAAACACGAACAAATAAAAAGAACACGACCTTTTCTGCCTATACAAAATAATAAACAGAACGCTACCTTCGAAATTTTAAAAAGAAAAAAAAAGAAAGAAAAAAAATTATACAAAAAATAATAAAAAAGTATTTACAAAAAAAAAAGGGAATTCAAGGAAGATATGACAAGCTTCGTTTTCAGCTTGTTACCAGGTTGGCCAGCTGAATTAAAAGAAGCAGAAAAAACGACACAAAAAAGAAAAATCAAGAAACAGCTTTGAAGAGGCCAACTATAAAATTTTTTTTTTCCTTGTAATGAATGAGTAGGTACGGGCTAGCCGAATTGCTGGCCTGAGACAAATATCATAAAGAAAAGAAAAGGAAAAAATTTTTATTTGTGTTCACGTTGGAAGTTCATTCAACGGTTGATATACGGCAGACACACAATAGACGTATGTGCGTTAACTTTATTTATAACAGCAGTCACTCTGTCTCACCTGCTTTGTATATTCTCAATTGTAAAATAATATACAATTTTATTAATCACTCAATCACCTTTATTTCTCACTCCGCGTTCATATACCGCCGAACTTTAGCAATCGCTTACCTACTCATCAATTTATTGCGTACACACGTATGTGACAGAGACTATCTTATTATATAAACATCTTGACAGACAACACCTTAATTAATCATGAGCCAGACTATAATCTCCGAAAATCAAATGAGCTCTGAAATTTCTTTAAAAAGGGTTTTTTATTATTTTGGTAACTCTGCATGAAAATGATGAAAAATATTACTCTTTTTTCATCGGTCTGAAGATGCGAATTAAGAATTACAAAGAAATAATAAACACGAATAGATTCTTAGTAAAGGTACATATTGGTCTCTCATCACTAATTCACTTCTCTTATCATAAAATTCCCCATTTGTTCATGCTGATCGGTTCATTTTGCTTTGAAATATTCAAACATTTTGACATATCTCCTGTTGTCAATAGTATGTACACAAACATAAAACCTTGTGCCAGTTTTTTTTTTTTTCTTTCTGTTTGTTGCTACTTCTTCTGCATGAACATTTATAAACATAGTTCCACCAAACATTTCTTTATTCGAATATTAACAAAGAAATCATGTGATTATGCATGACTTCCTAATTATATAATCTAGTTTTTTATTAATTGTTCTTGAGCGCGAAAGGCTCAAAATTTACGTTTTTGATGCATTCGACTATAAACTTACTTTTTTGATGCATTTGCGTAAATATCTTAAAAGATGTATCAAAAACGTAATTTTTATGCCTGCACGCGTGTCTATATTCGTACTTTAGTGTAATAAAAAATATACATACGCGTTTGTGTAACGTGACGATCATATGGGGTATTATCTATTAAAACAGCCCTTTTTTACATATATTTCATTTTGAGATAATTGAGTTTAATCACT
>CAJVPY010002398.1:0-16274 GCA_910591965.1 Dentiscutata erythropus | reverse complement strand
AACAACATATATAATTCTTTTACCTTTTGTCTACCTTTATCCTACTATGATGTTATTAGCATGTAAGATGAATATCGAAATAGTAAAAGAAGAAAAAAAAAGTATGTGATTCTTATACCTTTTATATACCTATATCCTACTATGTGTAAATTGAATACCGGGATGATAAAGGTAGAAAAACAACATATAGGGGGCCCCACAACAAAAGGTGGCTATGGGCAAAAAAAATTTTTTTTATAAAAACTTTATTTTTGCAAAAATTAGATCATTTAGAACATAGTTTTAAAAAACTACAGAAAAAAATTTTTTAGCCTATAGCCACCTTTTGCTATGGGGCCCCTCATATATAATTCTTTTACCTTTTGTTTACCTTTATCCTACTATGATATTATTAGCATGTAAGATGAATATCAGGATAGTAAAAGAAGAAAAAAAAAGTATGTGATTTTTATACCTTTTGTATACCTATATTCTTCTATGATATCGGGATGATAAAGGTAGAAAAACAACATATATAATTCTTTTACCTTTTGTTTACCTATATTCTTCTAGGATGTTATTAGCATGCAAGATGAATATCGGGATGATAAAGGTAGAAAAGCAACATATATAATTCTTATACCTTTTGCATACCTATATCCTTCTATGATACTATAAACATATAAGTTAAATATCGGGATAATAAAAGAAGAAAAAATATATATTTTTTTATACCTTTTTGTATACCTGTATCTTACTATTATGTTACTAACATGTAAGATGAATATCAGGATAGTATTAGGAAACAAATACTGATATCCGTTAGTTTACTATTATTCTTTTCCGATATACATATCGGGTAAATAACGGGTCAATAAAGATATATTCCATTATTTAATCTTTATTCATATATTTGACCTGTGTAACAATTACTCATCATTTACCAATAGTCTATTTCACCAAAGCTTCATTACATCAACTCACTAACTTTAACTATAATTCTAATCTAACCTAATGATTAGCGCTCTGAATAGGTCAGGTCAGGTTAGGTCAGGTCGGTTGACAATTTTTGGGTTAAAGCTTCAATCTAAACACAAAATTTTAGGCTAATATATTGAATTTTTTTTTTAAAAAAATGAATTCAATCGTCTTTTTTGCTCTTAAATATCTAATAATTTATGTAATGATGATTATCGAAGTTGTCTAATCAAATCTAAGTATAGTAGCTTATAAACTTAGTAGCCTAACTACTGTAAAAATCACGCATTGCATATTCAGAATCAATAAACTTTTTTTATTTTATTCTATAGATTCATAGAGATTTTGCTGTCGAGAAATTATTGTTCAAAGCTAAAAAGAATTTAGGCGATTATTAAAATAAGCCAGCAGTTAAGTTTTCTATTCTTTAATTGATAATACCATGATAACTGCCTATCTAAAAATGATGCTATCTTTTTTATTCTTATTTTATGATATGGATTAGATAGGTAATTGCTAAGATATTTTCGTTTAAAGTTCAAAAAAGTATATAACATTATTACTAGAGACTTTTAATTTCATTAGCTTGAGATATCTCTCTTTGAAGAATCAAATTAATTTCAATATATGTAATACTTTAAAGTAAAAAATCTATATTAAAGTTAGATTAAAAATTAGAATTTTTTTAGATTAGAGTATAGAATGTAGTTTATAGTCGAAATTTCAGTTATGTATCGACAGTTTTTTAAAAAACGTGATTTTTACGTTATACATATCTAGTTTTCTTAATAATCCTAACTGCTACAACAAAATTTTATAGCAGATACTCGATTTTGATTAGCTAAGAGTGATAATCAAAAAATTTGGCCAGAATTACTCAGAATTCTACTAACGAAACCCAGAACCTATTATATGAAAATTGTAATTTTACCATAATGCGCGATTATTTTCCAAAATTTTCTATTTTTGTAATGAAAAATCAAAAGTTAATAACAGCCAGAAATTAGTAAACAATTATGTAATGTGAACAAAATTTGCAGATCTGTGGCCATTAATCAATAAAAATTGAGAGACAATTTTGTGTCGATTGTTTGAATTATCATCATCGAGTTAAATATTAATATAAAAATTGTTTTAAGTACCTTATTGAATAATTAATATTGCGCATGTGAATTATGTGAATTGAATAAATTATTAAAAAGACTAACATATGTATTATTAATAGACATATCGACAAAAAAAAAAATTCTTTATAAAATTTTAATATACAATACAACATCCATAATCAAAATACTAAATTCTAACTTTAAAGAGTATTAGAATAATTTTATAATACAAACTTACTCATCCTAACACTAATTATAAAGAGCTATTAAAATAATTTTATAATATGAACTTTCTCATACTAATGCTAACTATAAAGAACTGCTAGAATGATAATTTCTCATCTCAATAATAATTATAAGGAGCAATTAGTATGAAAAGGAGGAAACACTAATTCCTCACCCAGTGCGCAACATACAAAAAAATTATTTGCAAAATCAAATCACCTCTGCTAGTATATATTATGATTATAACCCAACACCTGTTTTATTATGTTGGATTATAATTATAACATATACTAGCGGAATGATCTGGTATGGGCAGTGGCATTTATTACGTAATATCTTTTTACTATAGGGGTACCCCCCCTCCCCCCAACATAAGACAACTCTGATTGGCTGATTTAAAAATAGTTATAATATATTATATATATAATTATATTACTATTATATATAATAATAATATAAACTTGAATAACTTTTGATCCACCAGACCAATTTGGATGCCTTAACTACCAAAATGATCCTTAGAATGACAGCTTTCTAATGGATCCAAACTCATCCAATTCTGATTACAGGATCCCGAGATCAGATCGGATGTATTTACTATATAGTAAATATAATACAAATTACTTCTGATTTCGGGATCCTGTGATCAAATTGGATGATTTTGGATCCATTAGAAAGCTGTTATCCTAAGGATCATTTTGGTAGTTAAATTATCCAAATTGGTCCAGTGAATCAAAAGGTATTCAAGTTTATATTATTATTTTATATAATTATATATTATATATTACATAAGTATAATGTAAGAATTTGCCTGACCCCCACCCCCTAGAATATTATGTAATAAATGTCACCACCCTATTGTAAAATGATTTTTTATATATTGCACACTGGGTGAGGGATCAGTCATGTAACATTAATATTTTCTCCTATTATTATAGTAGGTATACTAACTTTCTTATACTAACATTAACCATAAAGAGTTGTTAAAATGATTTATAATTCAAACATTCTTATCTTAACACTAATCATAAAAGTTGCTAGAATGATTTTATAATATAAACTTCTCATCCTAACATTAACCATTAGAGTTCTAATCTGTTAAGTATATAACTAGATAATTATCAGATATTTGGATTTGAATTTATTTAGTTTTCCATTTACTTTTGATATCCAGATAATTATCCACTTTTCAGAATATCCAGATATCTGAGTGATCGGAGTTATCCGGATGATTCTGATATGGACAATGAATTTACCTGAATTAGAATTCTACTAACTATAAAGAGCTATTAGAATGATCTTAGAATACTAGTCTTCTTATCCTAAGAGCTATTAGATGATTGTTTTTTTTTTATTTACTGTATTTATTGTGATGATTATTTTAATATTGCAGTAGTGATTGGCCAAAACTCACATAACTGCTGTCTTCTTTTAGTTGATAGTAGGTCAACAGATAGAAAAGACTGCTAAGCAGTGATGCATTAGCAAGTAACAATCACATGGGTAATCTGGCTCAAATGAATCCAGTATATATAAAGGAGGAAAATAAGTATAAATTTAATACAGTAATAGAAGCTTGTAACGCAAATACTTATATATCCAAATTTAGCAGGAAATGTATAACAATAACATGCATATATATAAAGTGGAAGAGCGGCAGGCAGCAGTAAATCAATTTCATACCCTGTTCTATCCTGGCATAATAGAATCTTGACTTTTTGTGATAGCTTAAACATCTCTTTACAACTAGCCTGCATTATGCAGGTAGTAACCACCGGCTAAGAATATGTGACTACAAAGCTTCTGGCTAACAGCTGTCCTGCATTTATGCAGGTTGGAAACCACCAGCTAATTTTAATTATACATCAAATGCATTGATATATGCTATATATCTCTTTCAATTATATAACAAATGTATAATACATGATGTATGCTATAACTCTCTAATAAGGTTTGAATATTTAGCACTATTAGCGCTGGAATGCAACATAATTATACGCAAATTTATAGTATCAGATGCATTGATTCTGTCCTCTGCTTAGATCTTTTGTTTATGGTTTTGCCCGATAGACACTGCTCAGCTATCTAGTTATTAATTGCACCACATGAGGCATTCAATCTTGCTAAGAAAAATAGCGTTATTATACTATAGGCCGTTATGTCATAACTGTTATAATATCACAATTTCAGTTTTCAGAGTCAGAGATTCTGAGAAATATAACTGTTAACGAAAGGTTAATGGTTTTAAGGGGCCAGGGGTTTTGCATATGGGCTATTATAATATCATAACTTTAAGAGAAATATGACCATTAATGAAAGGTTGATGGTTTTAAGAGGTCAGGAGGTTGAGATATTAGTAAAAAAATTTTTGATAATCTCCAGATTGGCCGGATTAGATCCGAATCCGGGGATTAGGTTAATTTTAGTTCAATCCCAAATTAATCTGGGTTTTTCAATCTGATTCGGAACACTACTAACAACATAGTAAACAAATCTTCTAGAATTGTTTTGCATATAAACAATAGTATTTATATATTACAATAGTATTTTTGTTATATTTAAAAACTTTTATGCAACAAAAAATTCCAAAATAATTTATTAAAGCTACTCAATATGTAAAAATCGAGTCAGCTTTTGTCTTAAATCATCACAATACCAACATGTAACAATGTCTGGTCTAATAATTAATCAAATAATCATTCAGTGATGTTAGATAAGTATGAAGTAATTCTTATGTAGATGAAGTAATGGGAAAGTTGAAATAATTAGTTGAATAAGTATGAGATAATTAGTTAGTGTATAGTAATTAATAAGATATATATGAAAAATAATTTTATTTCTTCTGTGAACCTGACATTCATTCTGGTTATATTGAGCAAAGTATTATCAAGAATACTTTCATTTTAACTCAAAAGATTATTTAGAGAGGTGTAAAGCTATTACAAAAAGAAAAAGAAGCACAATGAGCCTTCAAATAGTGATATTAAACTAACATGTAACTAAGTTTATTTCGAAGTAAAATTTTGTCAGTTATCTCGAGATGTTGGAATTTTTTGTGCCATAGTATGGCTATTACTAATGTTTGCTTGAAACAGGGGTTGATAAATAGTTTGGTAGATAAATAGAGCATAATGAACCAGTATTAGCTCTTTAGTAAATACGAATAAGGTTTGGCTTTTTGGGCTATAGTCAAGATCTTAAGCAAAAATTGGCCTGTTTAGTAAGTGGCCTGTCGGGACAACAGTCACAAAGAATTATCTTATAGCTCATTTATGCCAATTATGCTAAGTAGGTATTGCTTTAGTGAATATAAGTAAGTTTTGGCCTGTTGGACAATAGTCAATTCTTGAGAATTATAATATAGTTGTATGCATTACACTTGGATAGATAAATAGAGTGTAATAAATTAATTGTTGCTATAGTAAATATTAGTAATATTTGGCCTGCCAGATTATAGCTAAAATTTTAAGTTTAATAGGTGGCCTGTCAGAATGATAGTTACAAAGAATTATTTTATTTTGTGTACTATGCTTAAGTAGATATTGTTTAATAGATAGAGCTTAATTGAACTGTTAGTGGCTTCTTAGTGAATATGAATAAGATTTGGCTATTATATAGTAGTCAAAATCTTTAGAAAGTGGCCTGTCAGGATGATAGTCACAAAGAATTATCTTATAGTATATTTGTGCATATTACACTAAAGTAGGTTTTGCTTTAATAAACATAAGTAAATTTTGGCTTGTTGGATGATAGTCAATTCTTAAATTTGGTAGTAGTGGCCTGTTAGGACAATAGTTACAAATAATTGTCTTATTTTGTAAACTATGCTCAGATAGATATTGTTTAGTAGTAGCTCTTTAGTGATGCTTGGCCTATAAGATGGCAGTCAAATCTTTAGAAATGGCCTGTTAGGACAACAATTACAAAGAATTATCTTATAGTATATATTTGTGCATATTACACTGGAGTAGATATTGCTTTAGTGAATATAAGTAAGTTTTGGCCTGTTGGATGACAGTTAATTTTTAAAGTTGGTGGTAGTGGCCTATCAAGATAATAGTAACAAAAGAATTATCATATAGGCATAACATTACACTTGGGTAGATATTTTTGTAAATAAAGTATACCATATCATTATGATAATTACAGAAATATTTGGCCTGTTAGATGACAATAGAAATCTAGTTTAATAGGTGTCTGTCAAAATAACAGTTACAAAGAATTATCTTATTTTGTATACTATACTCAAATAGATATTGGGTAATAGATAGAGTATAATAAACCAGTAATAGCTTCTTAGTAAATATAAGTAAGAGTTGGTACTTTGGATATTAGTCAGAATTTTAAACAAAATTTGGCCTATTAGATAGCTGTCAAAATCTTTAATTAGTGGCCTAACGAGATGACAGTTGAAAGATTTTATCTTATAATATATTTGTACACATTATATAGAGTGAATATTGTTTTAGAGAATTAAGTAAGTTTTGGCCTGTTAGATAACAGCTAATTTTTAAAATTAGTAATAGTGGTTTGTTGGGACAACAGCTTTGAAAGAATTATCACATAGTTAAAATTAATAAAATTTGGTCTGTCAGATAATTAGGTGGCTTGTTTGAGCGATAGTCAAAAGAATTATTTTACATTTGTATATATTATACTAGGCTATTGTTTAACAGATGGTATAATAAACTAATAGTAGTCACAACTCTTTTTAATGATCATTTGGACCACAATTTCTAAAATTTTTTTTACTAGAAAAAAACAGTACACTAAAGTAAAGTTGATGACTCTCACATAAGATATAGAAAAAGAGACTGTAAGTCAGCAGCTATTATTAGATGTAGTTCTTATATGCTATCTGCTAACAGCCTTAGAGTTTATTACTTACTGACTGCAGGCACGGTACTTGTCATTTAGAAGTAGTTCTTATATACTACTTGCCAACAAGTTTAGAGTTTATCACTTATCAAAAAGACTTAGTACTGTGCAGGCTTGGGTGAATAGTTGATTTTAATAAAAGAAAACTTACACTCTTTTGGTATTTTCAAGTATTTTTTTTTTCTCTTGTATTTTGCCAACCTAACCAAAAATTTTGACAAAAGTGGGCATTTTATCTTACCTTCTTCAAAAGATTGGCATTGTTTGCAATTACCTAATTCAGATAAACTTAGTAGAATGTAATCACGTATTTGTTTTGTTTATTATTATGGTGCTATGGTATGAGAATAAGATTAATAACCCTGTTTAGAAAATACCTGACCCTGGTGACATATCAGGAACAAGTTCTAATGTTAAAGCTAAGCTTTATAGCTGAGATATATTAATTAGTTGCAATTAGTATATAATTTTTACTTTTATATCTGGCATGAATTATAATAGTGTATTTTTCTTCTTTTTGTTTCTTTTGTTTGTTTTTTTTAAGGTGGTTCATCAATCTCCTATGTCTTTTTTTCTGCTCTTTTTATCTTGCTTCTATTATGATAGAATTATATTTAGAACCTCTTTTTTTCGGTTAAATGGGGGTTTTTTTTTTTTGGTTTTCCTTTTCTTTTTCTAGATAGTTTGTTTTTTATTATAGATGTGGCATATTTTTTCTTCCTTTATAGAAAAGTAAAAAATAAACTATTCTGCCCAGATCTAGATAAAAAAAGTTTAAAATAAAGGATAGGTAGTCTTGATAAGCTAGTGAGAAACTTTTAGTGAAGTTCTATTCTTTTCAAGTACAGAAGAGAATATTTTGGAGAAGAATTCTGCCTATAGCAGGTTGTATATGGGTAATTTGGACTCTAATCACAAAGAGCTGGGTGAGCTAATACTTGTAATTTAGATGGTATTAGGGTTTATACTCTTTAAAAATTTTAATATTTCACAGTATAATATATAAAGCCTAATAAAGTAGAGGCAAGACTGCTGAACTGTTAAAAAAAAAATAAACTAATAGTAGTTGTTTTAGCCAATATTATCAGATGGCGGTTATAATTTTGTGGTAGCAGGTGGCATGTTAGAATAATAGTTATTAAGAATTATTTTTGTGTATTGCACCCAGTAAATATTAGTAGATTTTAGCCTATTAGACAATAGTTAAAATTTTAGTAAGTTGTCTGTTAATAACAGACTCTGTTTGGTTCAGAAATATTGAGTATCTGATGAGAAATTCTATAAGCAAAGCCTATAGAAAAAGTCTAAAAAAGGCATATAAAGTATTTGTAGAGTTTTTGATTAAAGTAAATCACATATTGTTACTGTATTAACTTTAATAGTAATATGATAACAGTATTTTTTTGCTTGAATGAAAATATTAGGCAAGTTTGTGATTTAGCAGTGTTTAGCTTTAGTTTTAGAGCTTTTAAAGTTTTAAATTTATATAATTCTACAAAAGATAGTTTGCTGCAATATGTAGTTAATAGTATTTAAAGATGTGTGATACAAAATACTATAGCTAAGTGGCCAAGACACTTTTGCTAAATAGGGCTAGGAGACATTATTTTAATTTTTCACAAAGGATAATAGCTATGAGTTTTGGCATTGAGACTTGGCATTGTTAACTTTAGGCTTAAAAATAATAAGATAGCCAGGAGAGCTCTGCAATTGGAAGAAGAATGATATTAAGTTAGTAGATAATTTGTTGTGAGTAAGAAATAATAAATCTAGGACAAATCAGTTAATAAAAAAAGTTTGTTCATACTGAAAAGTTGAATAGTAAATATTGTAAAGAGGTTGGAGAAGTATCTGAGAGTAAAACCAAAGACTAGTGGGGATGTGCTATTGTTTTTATCAAAACAAACTAGAAAATAATAGTCACTTCAATTTTAGCTAATAGTAGATAAGTTTATTTTTATTTATTTTTATTTTTTCTTATACTTATATATATATAGTTTTTTTTATAATTTATTATATTACTATATTAATGATTATCATTTCCATTGTTTTTTAATAGAATAATTGGTTCTAGTTAATTCAGTTGAAAATAGTGCAATTGTCATATAAGGCAATTTTTAATTTTCTTTTTATTGCTATATTCTAAATCAGCTACTCTTATTTGGTTTCAGCCTTTCTAGTCATGCTGATCCCAAACTTTTTTAATTGCATTTACCCAATTATCTAAAGAAATATCAATAGCATTTTCTGGATTGGGCTCTTCTATTTCTCGGAGGAATAAAATTTTAGGTACTAGTACTGGGTAAAATTTGCAACATATAACAAATTAAAGTCTAGGTATGTATATTTTAGATATGCTAGTTTTACATTAATATCTTCTTGAATATTATTTTTAATATTAATTTCATAATTATTACTTTTATCAGTAGATGATTTCACAAGGTAATATCACTACCTGGCATTGCAAAGCTATCTAAATTTAACTCTACAAGTTTTTGGTGCTGTAGTTCTTTTTGACAAGGTTTTATTCTTCTAATTATCAAATTAACAGCCTTATATTCAAACTCTGCATCTGTTAAAGCAGCTTTCAAAGTCCAAATTAAGATGTCAATTCGATGATTTTGCTTAGCACTCAGATAAGTATATTTAAGTTTTTTGTACTATGATTTAACAAAATTTGTTGTTTTTATCTCTTGATGCTTTTATAACCTATAAGTATCAACCCACTTATTATAATTTACATAATATTTTCTTCTTAAATATTCAACCCATGTTGATTTATCTAAATTAGTCTATTGGGAAAAATAATTATTAAATATATATTGTATCTGTAAAGTGTTACAAAGCCACATTATAGAGTTAAATTTATTTAAGACAGCTTTTTGTACTGCCTGTTTTTTTGTCTTATAAGTCTTATTAATACAAGTATTAAAATAATCATTATTACTCTTAATTTTATTCTTATTCTTTTGCCAGATATTTTTTATATTATTAGCAAAGTAATATTTTTGCATTAGGAAAGACTCTACTTATAGTATTTTGCTATACATCATCATAGTCTGTAAAAAACATACAAGGTTTTTAGTTTTTGTTTTGATTTTTTATTTTTGGTATTAAAAGGTGAGGCCTTGCTCATATCTTTATTGTATAATTTATATAAATAATCATAAAGAAACAAAACTAAATAAAGACTTAATTTATATATAAATATAAACTATATGCAAGAATAAAAGCTCAGACTAATTTATCTGCAACCTAAACCTACTAGAGTGGTCAAGACTCACCTAGATTTGAATAGTTAATATATGATTAGTGGGAATACTAAACTGGATCCACAAAGTAGACCAGATATTAAATTTAAGTTTAGCGAGCCCAGCTGGGGGGCAAGAAAAGGAATTAGAATATAGTTAATCAGGTAAGTTGCATGGACAGTTATATGTAAAAGTGTTATAAGTTCTAATATAGAGACAAGTAGGAGATCATTGACTAACTTGAATAGAAGTAGAATTGGATGATATTTGGTATGCTTTTTTCCAAGTAGAAAAGTTAATACAGTATGATTTCTATATTTGTTTGTAGATTTGATAAGGATTTTGATAATTAGCTATAAAAATATTAAATAAGATATATCAAATAGTAGTATACATTGGATAAGTAGAGAAGGAATAAAACTTTTAAGAGTAAAATAAAGAGAGTATAGATAGAGAGTAGAAGGATAAAGAGAGAAGGAGGGTAGGATGAAATTGTATGTATTAAGTAATTAAGTTTATAAAAAGCAAGATCAAGATTGGCATTCAAAATAGTTTTTGAAATAGAGGAATTAATAATTTGAGATAGGAGGTTATAGTGAGAACAGAGATACCAATGAGAAGGTGAGTCAGGAAGATTGCATTGAAAACAGTTAGAAGATGAGAATAAGTTAGATAAAATAGAATGAAAATGAAAGTGTGTAGATAAACTATTAAGTAATATTTTAATTTTAAAAAATTTAAGATAACTAAGTTTTGGATTAGTGAAATTGTGTAAATATTTATGATTATTGTTAAAGTAGAACCATGTGAAATTCCTGTCAATAAGATTGGAAAAGTGTGATCATTCATCAGTATGTCTTTGGGAGGACCATATAAAAATAGTATTAGCATTGCAGATATTTTTAATAAAGTATTTAGAAGGGCTATCAGCTGAGAAATTTTTCTATTGAAGGAAGAAAGAAGAGTTATGTATATTAGAATAATTAAACAATAGAATTGAGAAAGAAGTATAATTATTAGCAAGGTGATTAGCTAGATTATTGAAAGTGTCATCACTGTGGGCTTGGACTTTATAAAAAATTAAATCAATATTATATACTTTAATTGAGTTAATAAGTGTATACCAAATTGGCCAAGAACTGAATTTAAAGTATTTAGATGTAGAGTGAGAAGTTTGGAGGAGCTTATTGTACTTGGAAATTACAAATTGGAAGTCTGTATAGATGTTAACAAAAGAATTGCGAGAAAAAGTAGAAATAGCAGAGAGGATAGCAAGAAGCTTAGCTTTATATGACAAGGGCCAGTTGGAAATTTAAGCAATAAATTGTGAATAACAAAGTTATTATGAACTTGGGCCCATCCAATACCCATAGTACATTCCTTGGTACCAAGGTTTTTGACAGAGCTATTTGTATAAAAAGTGAACTCTTAATAAAGTTGATTAGCTAAAGCAATTTGGAGTAGATTATTGGAAGCAATATTGTTATAAAAAAGAGATGAAGTAAGAGAGTCTACAATATTAATAGAAAGTAAAAATAGAATTTCAAGTGGGTTTTTAAAAGTAGTAGGATAAATAAAATCAATATAGTTGGTATTAAGTTTAAGTTGATTATTAGATTTTATACCAAAGAATTGAGTAGAAAGAATTGAAGAAACTTCAAGTGTACAATGATTAGAAATACAAAAGGTGTTTAAACTACAGCCTTGACAGGGCTTACAGGTGATAGAAGAAAGAGAATAACAAGTAAAAAGGGAAGAGTTAATATCATGTTGCTAGTGAGTAATAGAAATTGAGTTGGATTGACGAAAGAGTTTGTGAACTTGACTAATAATAATATCGTTATTATAGCAGACAAGGACCCAGAGCTTGTGATATTTGTTAATTGAATTAGTTTGATAAGCAAATAGATTAAGTTCAGAAGGTTGAAAGAAGAGAATAATAAAACGAAAAGAAGAATGTGACAAGATAGGCTTTTTTCCTTTGGGAATATGAAGTAATTTGGGAGAAAGATGAGACCAATCAAGTAGTGTGCTATTGTTAGCAGAGTATAATTTGTTCAAGAAAAAGAATATTTTTGTGGCAAAATTGCTATTTAAAAGTACAGTATTTGGAATGGTGAGAAAGAATATTTTTAAGTAAAAAGCTACTACTGGATATGGTTTGTGGCCAAAATATATTAAGGCTAGAATGAATAGATATACTAAGAGAGTTAAAAAGTTATATGATTTTAAATGTAGTAGTATGTTAATAATAATACAACTCTTCCTAACGATCATCTAGACCAGAATTTCCTACTAAAGAAAAACAAAACTTTTGTTGAAGAGTTGTGGCCTAGCATGTGGTTTGCCTAGAGATTAATGGTTTTTCTCTTCTGGGACTTCTTTATATGCTGTGCATTTGGCATGCAAGCAAAGAGCATTAGTATACAAGATAACTGGCATGAGGTGTGTGCTCTTAGATACAAAATCATGGTAGAGAGACTGGAGTTTTCTCCATTAACGAAGCACTTAGGCTGTTACTTCAAAACAAGAAACACAGGGGAAACAACAAATATTTGCTTTTCTTCAAGTCACACTCTTTTACTTGGCCAGGTGGTCCCTTTCTTTCTTCTACTTGTCGGTCTTTCAAAATTTTGTACAAAAAGCAAAAATTTGGCTTACCCTTTCAAAAGATCAGCATTGTTTACTTTCCAAATCCAGATAGATGAGCAGAATGCAACTACAAGTTTGTTTACAAACTAATATGGTGCTACTTCACAGGTCTTAGATTGGGAACTCTAATTACGGCAGCAGGTAGCTTGAGACACGGGTCCTTGAATGACGGCAGCACCTGGCTCGAAATATGAATTAAGATAGACAATAGAGCTAACTGGAGTTGGTGGGAAGGTCAAAAAGTAAATTTTGATGTTAAGGCAAAGCTTTATAATAGATATACAAATATTGCATTTGTTATATAATTTTTATCAGCTATGCACGGGTTATAATAGTGCCTTCAGGGTTTTAGATTTCTTTTTATATTTTTTCTTTTTCACAATTAGTGTTTCTTTTTTTTTTTCTGTTTTTTTTTTCTGGATGTTTTCATTTTTTTCTTTTAAAAAAATTTCCCACTTTGTCTCATGCCCCTTGAGAAAAAGGAAGAATTAGAAGTGAAAAAAAAAATCCTGATATAGTATATGACAGCTTGTTAATGATCAAGAGGTATCATTTCAATGATCAAAATCTGAAGTAAGTTTTGGATCCCGAGTAAGACTAATAGTTGTTATAGCAGGTCGCATTGGGTTTTTATCTGATAAGTTTTTATTGAGTTAGAGCTACAAGTTGTAAAAATTTATTATATTCATGTATATAAATTATATAACAGCTCACATGAATAAAGGCAGGATCACTTAAACATAAAAAAAAAACATAAAAAAATGCAGTAATATGTTTATTGAGGCTATCTATTAGAGGATTAGAATGTTGGAGAATATTGGTAGTAGACCAAAGATTATTTTGAAGTTGTTAAAGTCTAATACATGTAGTTAAGCCAAAAGTTGATGTATTGTTAATATGATTGAAAAAATTACTAATATAATGTTGGAGTTAGTGTTGTACATAGACACTTTTTGGACATTTTTGGACATTTTTTCAAATTAAAATTACAGAAAATTTTATTAAGATAATTTATTTTTATTTTTTCAAAAGTGAATCTGCACCTAAAAAAAATATATAATTATATGATTTTTAAATTAATCCATTAATTATTTAAAATTGGAACATATGCTTGAACAGTTTTTGAACATTTTAGTATCAAAATTGTCCAAAAACTGTCCAAGCCTATATTCCAAGTTTAAATAATTAATGGATTAATTTAAAAATTATATAATTATATATTTTTTTAGGTGCTAGATTCATTTTTAAAAAATTAAAATAGATTATCTTAATAAAATTTTGTGTAATTTTAATTTGAAAAAATGTCCAAAAGTGTCCAAAAAGTGTGCATGTACAATACTGGTTGGAGTTGTATATTCCATAAACTATGGATATTGTAAAGATTGTAGTTAGACATAGTGCTGTTAGAGATAGAACAGGAAAGATAAGATTTGTGTTTAGCAATAGTTAAGTATTTTCCCTAAATATAGTTGCAGGTAGAGAAAGGAATGATGATTTTTATATTTAAAAGCCAGTAAATTAATATTTCTCTTAATTTTTTTTCTAAAATTAGATGTGCTGTAGAAACATCTTGTCCATCTTTATCATCATATATGATTATAGTAAAAAGATTTATTTTATAAACTGTTGTTCTATGTGTTCTATCTAAACACATGATTTGGGCACTTTTTTGTTTTAATATCCTCTTTTGAAATTTAGTCTGAAATCCATATAAATAACCCAAGTTTGGGCCTCAAGTTAGATTATTACAAGTATATAGACTATTTTCTTGAAACAAGGCTATCTATTTTTTAACTGACACATCTTCACTATAATCTTGATTATTATTACCCAAGAAAACTATACTCTTCATTTCTTCACAAACTATATTAAAGACATCAATATATGATAAGAGTGCATTTTATCTTTGAGTTAAAGATAAAGAGTTAAGATTATTATTGTTACAAATTTTGTTAACATGTTAATAAAATATTGATACAATTTGTGCTAGTTTTATTTCATTTCTTGCTCTTTCTTTAATCCAATTTCTTGCCTGTTAAGATAAATAAATATTTTGCAGATCTTTATTGGTTTCAGGAAAATAATGATTATAAAGTGTATAATGAATGATACTACTAAATTTCTTTCTTTACTATAAAGTTTTGTTACTTTCAAATAAGACTTATATTCAACTTTTTTAGATAACTTTTGAATTGAACGAGGGTTATTATAACTAGATAAAGATGCTAAAGCCTAATTAACAATTTTAGGTGTAGTTCTAGATTTTCTAGCACAATGACAAAGATATAATTTATTTAGTTTATACTTTTTACTTTCTCATTTATTATAGTGAATATAATAAGCACCAAAAATATTAGAAAGATTATTTTTAATCTATTTTTCATATATAATTAATTCATGATTAGTATATATTTCAATATTGTCATCTTGATTAATATTTTTATTTTCATAATTTTCATTTTCATAATCAATTTCTTCATTTATATCAATTAGATCATATATGCTAGACATGATAATTTGAAAAAAGAGTTTTAATAAGTTTAAAAGGATTGCTTATAGTATGAAATATTGGTAAATGTTTGCTTTTGATATAAAAGATTTGATTAAGCAATTGCTTTTGGTATAAAAGATTTAATTAAATGATTACTTTTGGTATAAAAGATTTGGTTAAACAATTGCTTTGGTATATAAGAATTTGATTAAAAGATAAGTATAAAAAAACTTTAATTCAAAGATATTATAATGCTATAATTGTATTTTTATATTTTTTAAATATTATAGTAAAAGATATTTACTAATGTAATTTATTTCTTTTTTTATAAATATTTTTAAAATATTAATGTATTTTTTCTCACAAAATTAGCATTTCTCATGAAATTAGTATTTCTTATAAAATTAGCATTTATTATAAAATTAGTATTCATCACAAAATTAGTATTTATCATAAAATTAGTATTCATCATAAAATTAGCATTTCTCACAAAATTAGTATCCCCTAATGAGATTAGCATTTATTTTTAAAGATTAATTTTATTGCATATATCTAAAACTAAATTACAGTCAGGGAATATACCATATTTGGTTATTACAAATTATACTTTATTTGGTAGTGATTATCTATTAGACTATTCTAGATTTCTTTTCTAGACTACTGTAAGACTACTGTATATTTAGATCTTTAATCTCATATATCTCAATAACTACT
>CAJVPY010002397.1:0-16275 GCA_910591965.1 Dentiscutata erythropus | reverse complement strand
GAATTGGGTGATGCTGATGCAATAAATAGCCTTGGATATTACTATCAACATGGAATAGGTGTTGAAAAGGATGAACAAAAGGCATTCGATAATTATCAAAAATCTGCAGAGATGAATAATGATGCTGCAATGTATAATCTCGCAGATTGTTATAGAAATGGAAGAGGAGTTGAAAAAGATGAACGCAAAGCAATCGCTAATTATCATAAATCATCTGAAATGGAATTCCAATGCAATAAAAAGCCTCGGATATTGCTATCAACACGGAATAGGAGTCGAAAAAGATGAAAAAAAGGCATTCGTTAATTATCAAAAATCTGCTGAAATGGGAAATGCTACTGCAATAAATGACCTTGGATATTGCTATCAATATGGAATAGGAGTTGAAAAGGATGAACAAAAGGCATTCGTTAATTATCAAAAATCTGCCGAGATGGGAAATGCTGCTGCAATAAATCAAATTGGATATTGCTATCAACATGGAATAGGAGTTGAAAAAGATGAACGCAAAGCATTCGTTAATTATCAAAAATCTGCAGAGATGAATAATGCTACTGCAATATTTAATCTCGCAGGTTGTTATCAAGATGAATAGGAGTAGAAAAGTATAAAAATAAAGCATTCAATTATTATCATAAAGCTACTGAATTAGGTCATGCTGATGCAATATATCAAGTTGGTTATTGCTATATGCACAGAATTGGGATTGTAAAAGATAATTATAAAGCATTTATTCATTATCAAAAATCTATCGAGATGGGATCTACTAACGGAATGTCTCAACTTGGTTATTGTTATAGTAATAGGATTGGAATTTCGAGAGATTTACAAAAGGCTGACTATTGGTATCAAATGTAAATAATCTATTTTTTTAATTTTACTGTAATTATAATTATTTAACATGCATTTTATAATAATAATTAGAGCAAAAAATAAGATGTCGGGTAATTTTATTTAATTTACTTTCGATTCATAGATGAATGGGCAAAGAAAATTCCAACATTGATGATAATGTTAAAAAATTATTGGTTGAGGAAAAATATCCACTATCATGGATTTCATATAAAGAGTTTACAAATATTAGAAAAATAGGACAGGGTGGATTTGCAAAAGTATTTCATGCCGAATGGCTGGATAAAGAACAAAATATTTGGAGAATTGTCGCGCTCAAATTGATCGATGGATCAAAATCTTGTAACGAAGAATTTATAAAAGAGGTAATATTTATTTATAAGCTCATTATTTTTTCTTTAATATTTTTTAAATATTGCATTAAATGCATTATTTTTTTAATTTAACATTAAGTTAAAGGCGTATTGCGATATCAGCTCTAAACATCCATCATTTTTAAAATGCTATGGAATATCAAAAGATGATTCTGGAGATTATATTCTGGTTCTAGAATATGCTTTAATGGGTTCATTGCGTTCAAATCTTCGCTCTATAGTACAAATGAAATGGAAGAACAAATTAACATTATTGCATAGTATTGCTTCTGATCTTCAAATAATCCATTCCAAGAACTTATTCATCGAGATTTGCATAGTGGAAATATTTTACAAGAAACCTTGGATAGCGCATACATTGCAGATTTAGGTCTTTCAATGTCATCAAATGAGAAAAAGGAAGGAGAAAAAATTCGCGGAATCTTACCTTATATTGATCCACAAGTTTTATCAGGTAAAATTACTCTCAAGCTGCAGATATTTATTCATTTGGGATAATCATGTGGGAAGTTTTGTATGGGATAACCGTATCTTATATTGTTGGTGAATCAAAAAATGAAGCCGATCTTCGAGTGCGAATATGCTGTGATGGTTTACGGCCACCTATTAATAAAGAAGCAACTTCGTGCTATGTGGATTTGATGAGAGAATATTGGAGCAAAGATCCTAAAAATCGACCATCTGCAGAAAAACTGTGAAATTTTAAAAAAGTGGCAAAATGATGAAAACATCTTATTAGAATTGAACAAATCAAAAATAAAACTTGAAAACATCGAAAGATCATACGCCGATATGATTAGCAAAGGAAGTAAATTTTATCCTCTCACAAAATCAATTTTTGATAGTGGACTACAAGATCTGGTCATCAATTAATAAAATAATGTAAATTAAAAATTGTGTAGCAAAAAATATCCAGATTATGTTAACTTGTTAAATAAATTAATTTTATAATCATATTAAATTGCGCTATGATTACGTCAAATATTTAAAATGGATTAAAAACAAAAAACATTTGTCAACCCAAATTCTGGTCACTAAATGCCGAATTTTGTGAGGTCATCTAAAATTCGGGTTGAATGTATTAGAGCATTAAGTTATACTAGCGCGATAGATATACAGAATTTAGATATGTATTAGAATTATTGTAATTTCTATTTACTGAAAAAAAGAACTTACTCGTTAATACAATAAACACATTGGTTAAGATTGAGTTTGCTTGTCACAATCTCTACTATTAATTATTGTAAGCCGCGATATGTGGTTACTATGGTTATAGTTGAGTTGACATTATCATGGTTTTTGTAGAGTTACTGGAAAAACAAAGCTTATTTCCCACTTCGGTAACAATAAAATGTAGTTAGATTGTTTGTTTGTATTGTTTTCCTCTTCACAGTAGTTATACTTTGGCAAGGTGCAGTTTCCGTAAATTTTGTTAAGTTCAAGCGAATTTCTTTCAACGGAGCATGATTGTTTACAATTTTATGGTTTAAAAAGATAGAATGCAGTAATGATAAAATTGTATTTTGATGAAATTAGTTAAATAAATAAATAAATACTTACCCATTGTTACGTATTATGATTACGTCAGAATGTATTACAGCTGTTTTCATAAATTCTGGGACACCCTAAAAATTTGCGGTCTGATTAGTGCGTGATCAATATATAAAAAAATTTATAGAGTTACTATTACAGTACATTGTTCGATCAATACTATATTACATTTGAAATCTCAACTCTTTTTTATCCAATATGTATGATACAAAAATAAACATATAACCAATTTTTTTTACTTTAAGTTTTTTTGTGAATCTTTTTATTAAATAATTAGCATCGGTAACTTATACTTTTGAAATTGGTTGAGAACTCGACCTACAGAAGACCTGTTAACATCCAAGTGTTTAGCAATTGCTCTAACTGCCAAGCCTTTTTTCAAACGAATGTGTTTTGAAAGCATCATATTTGACGAATTAAAATTCTTATTTTTAATAAACTTAAAAAATAGAATTTTATATTTATCAGCTATTAGAGTGATTCGGAATTAATGTTTTGGTTTCTTATTTCAAATCAAATTAGCGATGTATTTGTTTTGAAACAAGTGATTTATAAATTCTATTTTTTTTACACTTTATCGCTAAATGAAGAAGGCATATATGAAAATAGATTCACTATTTTACGGCTTCTAACCGTATTAAGCAAATGGCGAAATTGATATCTCAAATCCAAACGTTCGAAACTTAGTTTTAACTAAACAAGGTTATCCAATGGGATGTTATGCTTGACAATTTCAAAATCAAGCTGTTATCTATACAATTAACAATATTCACTCTGAATGATATGTAAAATAATTTGATTCAAATAATGGAACTTTATCATTTAACACGTGGTTTCAATATTGCTATCTTGTTTATACGTATTCATTATATTCATTGTAGAAAAAACTTTCGATAGTAGACAGTAATTTCAATTAATTCATATATTGATTATGTATTGATTAATTAAATATAAGTATTGGTAGAGATATCAAATTTTAATTATCAATACTCTATAAGAAAGTGGTCGGTTGCACAAAATGGCACAGACATTATGACAAATGGTGGCACAAATTTGAGTCTTCACTTTAATGAATTTAGCCCCATAATTATTTCCTGGTCATTTTATTATTTCGATAACTGAAACTTTGTTACTAATGCACGGTATTGAAAATTGGTAGTATATGTAACTAATCATATTCTTATGCGTTATGGAAATTCTTAAATTTACTTCCAGATTTTTATTTTGCAACGCCCAAATAATCGTTAGAAAACACTAAAATAATAAACGATTTTGATCGACATAATCTTTTGCATGATTTCGTTGGACAAATTATACCATATGTCAACAATTTAGAAGTTAAAATCGCTATTTTTAGACAAGTATCTACATCGTTATAAGCATAATGAATCAATAGTCTAATTCTGATATATACTCAATATTTTCCTTTTTTAGATTGGGAACGTGATCTGAGTGTGTGAAGGTTATGTGAAATTCGTACGTTGTGACGGTTTAGATTGATGTCACCAGGGGCGAAATTAGGCTGTGGTCGAATATTAATTTCTATTTTTGTAATTTTCTTTTTATTTCTTCTATTTTTAGCCATGATGAGTGGAATTTCCTTTTGAAGCCACTAAATTTACTGAATTTAGTAAATTTAGTGAATTAAGTAAATTTAGTCAACCTTTTAGTGAATTTAGTGAATTAAGTAAATTTAGTCAACCTTTTAGTAAATTTAGTGAATTTCGTCAAACTTTCAGTCTGTCAATTTTATTATAAAAGAGCTCTTTGCTCGCCCCAGAATAAAGAGAACTCAGTCAGAGTTTTGTAAACTTCGAAATCATTACCAGTAGAAGTTGTTCCTTAAAGACTTTTTCCTTTTGACCCAAAAAACGTCCAAGAAATCTTTCCCTTACCCCGTTACCTTGACAGTAGTTTGTATTTGATCAAAGTACTTAGTAGAGTTAAGTTGAAGCCTTCGAAATTCAAGTAGAAGTGCTCCTAAAGTTATCTATTCCTTTGTTATTATATACCTATTGAACTATCGATTATGCATATATATATTTCCGAGAATACATAGAATTTACCGCTTGTCAGTAAAGCCAGAGATCCGAAAAGAACCTAAACCGCATTATCTTACTCTTATATACTCAAATTACCCGACCACTTAATAAACCCATTGTCACCACTAATTAGTTTAATTCGTGATCCGCCAATGAACTAGTGAAAACATATAGTAAAAAGTGGGAAATTTTACTATTGTCTTTGGAATCTGGAGTTTTCCAAAGAAATATTTTTTTCCTTACTAAGTAAACCTCTTTTCGATGCCTAAGTAAAGTTGTAGAGGATTGCTTGCGATCAGAATGGCGGTTAAAACGTTAAAATCGACCCAGTGGATCGAGAGATATAAGCATTTTCATCTTTATATAAATAAAGAAGAAAATATATAGTCGCGAAGGTTAAAATGCTTATATCTCTCGAGCCACTGAGTCGATTTTAACGTTTTAACCGCCATTCTGATCGCAAGACACTCCTCTACAACTTTACTTAGGCATCGAAAAGAGGTTTACTTAGTAAGGAAAAAACGTTTTCTTTGGGAAATTCCAGATTCCAAAAAAGGCAAAATTTACATAGTAAACTTATCCCCAACATTTACTATGTTATTTCACTGGTTCACTGGCGGATCACGAATTAATAATTGATCGAACTAATTATGGTGATCATCATCATAATTTCTCATGACATAATTTACCTGTGACATCACCAGTAAAATCAAAGATCCAATTTCCAACAATAATCTGCTCGTGACATAGATCTTAGATCCAAATTGAACATTAAACTTCTGATTGCCACTAGTATCGTGATTATGTCACATGTGACCATGAAAAGAACAAATATACTAAATCAAAGAACTAGAAGTGTTAGTAAGAGAAATCTAAATACAATCAAAACAATAACAAGCTAAAAGAATACAGAAGTTTTATCCAAGGCCTGGGAACATCACCAGAAGACCTGAAAGATCTTGAAACTCAGACCAAGTCTTTCCACGCCCCCTTTTCACCTTCCAATTCAAGATTTTAGAAGTCTTGAAGTCTAGATAGGATTGTTTTAATTGATGATCCGCCAGTTAACTGAAGAAATTTCTATATTAGGATGTGACACAGATCACATATAGGCAAGACTCGAATCAAAATTTTCAAGCTATAAGTAAAGCCATAAAATCTTTTAACAAATATAGTGTTAAAGTAACACAAATTATAGAATGAAACTGAAAGCTTTCGATTATCGAAATATTAGACATAAATTCTATTTGTGGTGAACTTTACCTTGGATGAACGCAGTATTTACTATGTCACGTATATTTAGAATAATTAGATATATACTTGTTAGTTTTACCTTATACTACGTATATATTGTACATATTTTTTTTTAATTTAGCTTCTTAGATTAGATTGTCTGGTAAGAAATGTTAAAAAAAGAGATTGTTACCAGATTTTCCAAAATAAATTAATAGGAATCATATATAAAGCTTCTTCACATAAAATCCCTAAATCCAGACTTAGGCAAGTATAATTTGGATAGCTTGTAGGCAATGGCATATATATTAACACCTAATACTTTTTTTTCTCTCGTCTACTTCCACATATAGGGTTGCTCTAAATCAAAACTTTTGCTTAACTAAAATGTTTTGCAAACTTTTTAAATTCGCATAGATGAACTATACAAACACAAATCGGGCCACCTGCAGAAACAATATATACTTTGAGTGTTATCCTTTTTTTCTTTTTTTTTTGAGCCTGTTTCTTTAGAATTACTGTGTCTCTCTTTTGTAGATCAGTTTGTTAAACTTATCATTTCTGCTAGGTACTATTTGTGGAATCGCCATTTATTGGTGAGTATGCTTTTTTTTTTGGAGTCAGCTTTGCTTAGGTAAACTTGTCATTTCTACAAAAGAGGGGAGAGTTAGTGGCAACGTAAAAAAAACATTAATGACGATTCTACAAATATGCCTAGCAGGTTTCGGTTTATTGACTTGAAAATTGAGTACCTGAAATTTATATTCTTTTGAAATTTCTCTACAGTAATTTTCTAAACGCTTCATGATTATTTTATAGAACAGTTTTATGTAGAGCTTGAATCTGTTATCCGTTTTCATATTAAATTTAACAGATATCCAACAGATTTTACAATTAAATTTGTACTCAATGGATAACTGGATCCAAGCTTTATGTTTTATGTTTGGTTTATCATGATGCGCTAACTGCTAATAGAATATTCAGTGTTGAATATTGTTATTATGTAGGATTTAGAATTGAAAATGATAAACATAAAGCACTTATTGTTAACAATCTGCAAAGATGGGGCATGCTAGTGGAATATTTAATATATGATGAAGAAATTGGAATTTAAAATAAAAACACAATGCATTCACTATTATCAAAATCTATATTGGATGTTGCTATAATGAAGGAGTTGAAGTCGAAAAGGATGAAGATAATGCATTCATTTACTATCAAAATTCTACAGAGATGGAAATGATAGTAGAACATATAATGGTTGGATTTTGTTATTATAAAGGAATTGGAGTTAATTGAAAATGAATGTAAAGCATACGTTATTATCAAAAATCCAGAAATGGGTGATACTAGTACTCTCTATATTGTTATAACGAAATATGAACAAATTGGAGTCGAAAAGGATCCATTCATTATCAAAAATCTGAAAGGTATAGCATGTTAGTGAAGTTGAAAAGAGCGAATATAAGGCATTTATTTATTATCAAAAATCCGTAGCATGGTTTAACAATAACTTTATACTTTTATAGAATGTCTTTAGGATTTGGATTATATTAGTTGTAGAGTATTCTGAAGATGTTTGTTCATCGATTATAAAAAGTTTGGATTGAGGTTAGGGTTAGTGACTATGTTTAAAATAGTGGTTATTTTGAAGGATAAAAAAGGTTTGAGTTTTTTACATAGTGTATTGTTTTTTTTATATGATGAAATTAAATTTAATACAGGCTGCAATAAATAAAACTTTTAAAAATATATAATTATTAATAATTATTATTTATTTATTTATTCTTTTTAAATTATACATAGTATATAAATAAAAATGGCATTCATTAATTAATTGAAATACCCTTATAATTTAAGAACGAATATTGTTAACTCCAGAGATATCCTGCACTCAAATCATTCGCCAAAATCTTTCAATCCAATAACCCACCTAAAGCTTGGCTTAAAAAAGTATAGTACCTCATTATAAATAGTTTGACTAATAAATGCTTCTTATGATCATGATATAAACTAAAAAGATTATGTACTATAGATCATCGTATACAAGACCCTCTATTATAAACTTCTAGCTATATACTAGATCTGGGGGTTTTAAAATTGGTGAAATGTGAGAGGCCCAGTCTTGTATACAGTAATTTATAGTAATACTTGTATATAGAAAAAACTGGGTAAAACTCGAGTAAATTGTGATTTAGAAATACTATGTGCAATAAAAAAAAAATATAAATAACCGATTAAAACATACTCTATTTTTCAAATAACACTAATACCAGATGGGCAAAAAGTTTCTAGAAGAATCTTTTGCTATTTCTAAATATATAAAGAAACTTTCAATACGTATTAGCAGAGATAGCCAAAAATGTCCTGTTTAAGAACTTTTTACCAATTTAGTATATACATTATTCAATGTGGGTGTAGAAGATTTGGTCCAAGAACCAAAAATCTACTACTGCTAGGATCTCCGCATGTAGTTAGATTGGTTTTCTTCTAATATGTATGTAAAAAAGCACGTATAATAAAATTTTTATATATTGATAACTGTACGTATATAAAATTCTGCACATTTACTGATTAGGATTTTTATTAATAAAAGTGTGTCATAGTTACTTAGTAAATATCGATTATTTTCTTTTGTTAACTCACGAATTATCAATTAATAGAATAATTTAGTGTTTAGTTAGTTTTAGAAAAAGAAGAATTAGGAGCCACTTTTTCAATTGGTGGTGACTATAAGATACCTACTTCCAAACTCACCAAATCCTTTAAACCCACAAAACAACCTTTTTTTTTAAAAAAAAAAAAATCATTACCATTCACCAATGTCAGACTTAGAAGATTATAGAATGATTGATGGGGAACTCATTACCTTCGATGAACCATTAAATGATCGAAATCAAGCTGAAAACCCTTCCCACGCTATTCTTAGGGAAATAGCCCAAGCTTTCAAAGAAGATGTCATTCATGACATCTCACCAAATCCCCAAGAAAACAATTGGGTCCATGTAAAAATGTTAAAGAAGAAGAAGATGAAGACCTGGTAAAATGGGTTGAAGTCTTCAAAAAAGCTTCTGATACAAACAATTGGACCAGTGCAAGAAAAATTAAGATTGCTTTGGGGCACTTATCTGGAATAGCTGCTAGTTGGTATAATAATCATAAGGAAGACCTAATCTTTTGGGATGACAAAGATAATCTGGAAGATAGCTTTGTCCAGTCTTTTATCAAGTATTTTACCACCCCCCAAACATAGATATCAATGGCAGTTAGACCTAACAAACTTAAAACAGGAGAAAAAGGAAAAAGTTGACAAATATATATATTAATTTAAAAAACTACTAAAGAGAGTTGACCCCGACCACCAAATACCTGCTATGTATGTTGTTAGGATGTTTATAGGAGGCCTACGTGGAAAAACTACCACTCTAATATCTGCTGACAACTTTGATACCTTAGATGCTGCTATTATAAAAACAAGAATAATAGAAGCTAGTCAATATTATGAGAATAGAAATAGAAAAGAACCTACTAGTCAGGCTCTTGATAACTTAATGCAGAAAATGCAGCAGATGGCTGCAAATTGCGAAAAACTAACGACTGCCTTAGCTGCTAGTATAGAAACAAACCAACCCTGCCCCCAAGTTAATACTACCCAAAATGAGCCTCGACAGTTACAACCCCAAAGAAATGATAGCATTATACGCTATAATTGTAGAGAAAGAGGACATATATCTAGAAATTGTCTCTTTGAACTCCGTCAAAACCATAGACAACCCCACTGATTATACTAAAACCACTTCAACCACTCAAAACATCAATTTATGTGATATTGAAGATGATAACCCAAAGGATAAAGCATATACAATTAAACAAACTGAAAGGCCAAATGATGAAACAAATTGAAATGATTGATTGAGGAAAAGAGTTGCTTAAGAACCTAACTTGTACCTCAAATGCCCCAACTAGCCCCCATGGAAGAAGATACCTTAATACAAGTCCCTGTCTAGCCCTAGCCTGAAGTATCTAACAAAGTAAGGCATAAACGAGGCCTTTCAGTTATTGACTCAATATCACCATATAACGTCGCTAAAGACCTTTTGAGCCAATGCACAAATGCTATGTATACACAATTGCTTCAAGTTCTCTGGCAAAGACAATACTTGGCACAAACCTTACGATGTCCTATTGTCAATATATCTGAGGCAACTAATTTTGTGAAAGACAAACCTACACAAAGAACCACAGCAGCCAAATATCATGTCAAAATTCAAAACAATCCAATTTTAGCAGTCTTGGATTCAGGTGCCACAGTTAGCATAGTTTTAGCAAGGTTGGCAAAGAAATTAGGCCTCGTAATAACAGAGCCTTCTAATACTGTAATTATCACTGCAAATGAAACCCAGAAGTGAATATTGGATAAATTACCTGGAGTAAAATTAACCATCCAAAGTGTAATGGTACCCACTGATTTCCAGGTTATTGAGAACTCCAAAGAAATGATGCTTCTCGGCATAGACTAGTTCTAGAAAGTTTGTACCCACTTGCACTTTAATAAAAAGAAGTTGCTTTTTCGATACTTAGGTAGACATATTGAAGTTCTGATCTACCAAGCAAGAAAGGACAATCAAGAGCTACCTGAAGATAAAACTAAAGAAAATAATGATTTCTTCGACCTTTATGAAGAAGAAAAGGACCTAGAAGAAATAGAATATTACTATACGGATGAAACTGAAAAACAAGAAGGAAAACCACCTGGTCTATATGAAACAAGTGATAACCCTGCAATTTACTTGACCAATATAGAAGAAATCCCCACCCCAAAGAATGAACCCCAACTTGAGCTAACTACTGAACAAATAATTGAAAAATTAACCCAAGTAGAAATCTTAAGCCCAGAACAAAGACAAGAAGCAAGATATATCTTCGAAAATTATTCCAATATCCTTTCTATATGGTTAAACAAGATGGGTTATGCTGAGGAAGTTCAACATAAAATTGATACTGTGGACACCAAGCCAATTAGTCAACTAGCCTATCGCATCTCACCTGATTCATAGGAATTCTTAGATAAAGAAATAAAAATATTATTGAAATATGGGTTAATATATGAATTAAAGAGTGCCTAGACCTCCCTAGTTGTTATTGTCCCAAAGAAAAATTGTAAATTATAACCATGCGTCGATTATTGAAAACTTAATGCCATGACAAAGAAAGATGCATACCCTCTACTGCATATAGATGACATGTTGGACCTTTTTAATCAGTCTCAGTAGTTCTCAAGTCTCAATTTGGCTAGTAGGTACTGGCAAATACCCATGAAGCCTGAAGACCAGGAAAAGACCACATTTATTACAAAACAAGGAGTATACGCATTTATCGTTATGCTCTTTGGTTTGTGCAACACACTCGCCACCTTCCAATGAGCCATGAATCATATTTTGGGTGACTTTATCAGACAAAACGTTGCAGTATATCTGGACGACATCATAATATACTCTAAAATGTACCAAGAACACCTATTGCACCTCAGAAATGTTTTCTCAAGAATTGAGATGGCAGAGTTAAAACTTAACTCGGATAAATGTGAACTATTCAAAGAAAAAATAGATTTTCTGGGCCACACTGTAAAGAGAAATAGTATTCAACCAGACAAGAAAAAGGTAGCAAAAGTCAAAAATTTCTCCTCATCTATTAATATAAGTCAGCTAAGAGGCTTTATAGGCCTCACATCCTATTATCGACATTTCATCAAGAGCTTTAACACTATAGCAAAGCCCTTACACCAGTTATTGGAAAAAAGTACTCTATACAGGTGGGAAAATGAGCAGGAGCAGGCATTTGAAACACTAAAGACCCACCTTATAACAGCCCAGTCTTAAGGTACCCAAATTTCGAAAGGACATTTTATCTCTATACTAATACATCGGGTGTTGGACTAGGAGCAGTTCTAGCACAAAAAGATGAAACAGCAAAGAATATGCCATTGCATATACTAGTAAAAGTCTTACTTGCCCAGAAAGAAATTATGCAGCTACTGAGTTGGAGTACTATGCCGTAGTTTGGGCTGTAGAGCACTTCCACTATTATTTAGAGTATAAACCTTTTATCATCATTACCAATTACATAGCTCTAAAATGGCTCCACAGTACTGTGCTAAAGGGAAGGCAAGTTAGGTGGATTTTATGCCTCTAGCTATATGTTTATACTATAATGTATAGGGCTGGAAGAGTTCATAACAATGCTGATACATTGTCGAGAATAACTGAAGAATTACCAAGAAACCAAGAAGGAAACAATTCAAGTACTCCTAGCCAAAAGGAAATTATTATGCAAAAAAATAAAAAGGAACAACCCCATTTACCTGAACAGGAAACTCTAGTAGCCCCAGCTGCTGAATTAAAAGAAGAAGTTGAAGTTTTTTAGACTATTGCCCAAGAATACTTCTATAAGAATTTCAACTTTAATACTGTACTTATTCTCCTTAGCTTTTGGCATTCAGGGGCATTCAATTTAGAAAACTTAACATAATTCTACAGATCTGATGTTAGAGTAGAGATGGTCAGAATAAAATTAGGCGAGTTGTGGGGCCCCATTCAAAAGGAAAAATATCAACTTATCTAGTAAAAATGTTGAGGTCTTAATCAAAGAATCCATAAAGAATATTGAGGCTTAATTTAAGCAAAAATAAGAAAAGATATAAACCAATTACGATTGGTTCAAATTAAACAAACCAAAGTTTAGAACTCCAGATTTTAACCAAAATAATTGCGCAATATGAAGGATATCAATACTGGGATTTACTGTATTTGTAAAACTGGTCAAAAGATTAATCAACTATTGAAGAAACATGGTATCAGAAATACTACCAGGTCAAAATCTGAAACAAACAAACTAAATAAACATACTGCAAAAAAATCAAAGGTAGCAAACATACCAGACAAAGCTGAACACCCTAAGACGTATCCTACAAAGTATATGAAAAATATTTTGTGAAGGTAGAACCCAGAAAGACAGACTTCTATACACAGCATACAGAAGATATAATAGCAGAAAAGAAAAAGAACAAATCAACTAAAACAGATAAGAAAATAACCATGAATAAATAAAAATTCAAATCAATACCCATACAGTGTTGGATACTGTTATCAAAACAGAATTGGGTTGAAAGAACTAAACATTAACGAAATAGAACTACCCAATTAGAGGATACCAAGACGAAAGTATTAAGCAATTAGGAAATATGAGGTACACTAGCAACGAAGAGAATATTGGAATTCAAATTGGAAGAAAGTTAGCAAGCCAAAGATAATTTCAGATATGGAATAATTAAAACTGGAGTTTCCAAAAAAAAAAAAACAGAAATTAAACTTCTTACAAAATCAGTAAGATACTATTGAAAGCAAGAATAATTATCATTTGGGAAAAAATATTCATGGGCTTAAACATGCAAAAACCCGATGCAAAATCAAATTCAGCCCAGGTTGTCAGTGTCCTGGCCAAAGAGATTTTTTTTCAAAACTGAAGAAGACTGAACATATTAGTTCAATCCAAGTTCATAACTATGGATCCTCAATTGTACTCGGCACTAGTAATCTATCTTCAGCATCGTCAATATCTGCCAATGTACGATAATCAACAATAAAGATGATTGGAAAAATGAAGCTAATTTTTCCAAATAAAGGCTGAAAGTCTGCACAAGAAAGGTAAAAAGAAGACAGAGAAAAAGTCAATGAAGGTTCTACAAGAAGGATAAATAGAACATATCTTGGAATTAGTCCACGACCACTCTACAGAAGCCCATTTTGAAAAAGATATTGTATTTAACAAACTTCATGAATGCTATTATTAGCCTCAAATGTACTGCAATATATGCGAATATGTGAAAACATGTGAAAACTGCCAACACCATTGAAGTAGAAAATCTAAGGAACTATTATACCCAATACCTATAAAAGCCTCTTTTCATAACTAGGAATTGATATAGTTAGCTCATTTTCTATAATGCCCTATATGAATAAATATATAGTCATTGTGACTGACTATATGACAAAGTGGCTAGAAGCCCGCACGATTCCCAGAGCCAATACACAAGAAGTGGCCCAGTTCATTTATGAGGAGATAATATGTGGGCACAGATATACTAGCATTATATTATCTGATCATGGCTCTTACTTCAACAACCATGTTGTTGATAAATTATTAATGGCTTTAGGCACTAAGCACTACTGCTCCACCCCTATCATATACAAACAAATAGGCTTGTAGAACATTTTAATAAAACATTGTACAATGCAATAGCAAGATTAACCACCAATATGACAAACTGGGACTTACTAATCCCACCAATTCTGTTCACTTACCACACAGCGAAACAAGCTACAATGCAGAAAACACTGTTTTACTTGGTGTATAGTAGAACCGCCAATTACCCATCCACCCTAGTGAATCCGAAAATCTACTGAACGATACTATTATACAGAGGCTATATGAGATCAACAGTAATCTGCCTGAAGCCTGTAAGAATGCATTGCGCCGAATAAAGAGAATACAATAAAAAGTTTTATGTCTAGTGTTATGCCTGAAACCTTTTTTATTTTCTTTATTTAGTATTTTATTATTTTATTAGTATTAATTTTATTTATTTTCTTATTTGAATATAGTCTGAGAAATAATTATCGTGGCATAGTAGAGCTTATGACTTCCAGAGTGAGTTAAAAGCTTCCGGAGAGAGCTAAAGCTCCCAGTGGGAGTTTAAAACTAATTTACGAATATATAAGAGTGTGGTTTTAATCTGCGAAGGGAAGATAGTATTTAGTATTACTTTTATAATTTTATGTATTAATTTATGTTAATAATAAAAAGAAGCCCTATCCAGTAATTATGTGTATTAGTTGATCGATTTAAACTATTGACCTTAATCATCATTTGTCTACGATCGAAGCTAAATTGGTTCAAGACCATATAAAGACTCCTCCAGTCATAATGCCAAAAAGTTAGAGAAGGGAATGTTGAAAAAATAAATACAGTCGTACCTGAGTTATATTACCCCTTTTTTCCAGAGGGTTTTTGGGGATATAACTAAGGTAGAGATATAACTTAGATATAGTATAAAGTAATTGTATATAGTCACGTGATTTTGAACTAATCAAAATATAAATTTTTAAATAATATAAATTTATTTTATTAATAGGCAATCTGCCAGTTACCTGGATAAAAAATTTTGGATCTTATTTAGTATAGGTGGGAATATATAAATATTATAAGATTATTTAATATAAAAAAACCCTAACCCAAAGCTAACTATAAACTATACTATGACCCTCACCCTAATCCTAACTATTCTCAAATCTGTTTAGATTAGTTCAAATAATTATTTTTATATTAAATAATCTTATATTATTTATATATTCCCACCTATACTAAATATCAACCTGTCGAGATATTATCTAAAAAAAAAAATGTTAAAAATTAAATAATTTACAGAGTGTGGTATTATTAAAAAAGAGCATGAAAATATCAATTTTCTATATTTATTGCGGATTATTTTATTATTTATAACCAATTTAAATCAATTACAACTATTTATAAAAATTACTATAATCTATATATTTAATATTATATATACTAATTTATCATAGTTTAATAAAAAAAAAACTTTAATTATTTGGCTTTTTAAAATTATATATATATGTACTTTAATATTTAAATATAAAATTTATATAAACAATAAAAGAAAATAAACTTATAATACTAAAAATAAATTATTATAAAATTTATTTTTAGAATTATAAATTTTTGATCATTATTTATTTATAATTTTACAAAATTTAAATATTTTAATGCTTAAGTGATTTTTTTAATTTACAAAAATTATGCAATATTATAATAATTATGCTATATAATTTTTAAGTTTTATGATTTTTATTTATATACTATATTTTTAACTATAAATATATATATTATTATAAAATTAAATATATAAATAAGCTATCTAAATAATTTGTGTACAAGTTTCAATTATACTTTTAGTATATTATAATCTGTTTATACAAACAATTTAAAACTTTTAACCACGATAGTACAAAAAGATATGTTAATTGATTGTGATTATATGGATTTATGTGATGAATCAACTTCCAAACTATGGTCACCAACTTATAAACATTTTAAATATAATGAAAAAACAAAAAAATGGAAATGTGACTATTGCATATATGTTAATA
>CAJVPY010002396.1:0-16279 GCA_910591965.1 Dentiscutata erythropus | reverse complement strand
CATACAATTTGTTTAAAGTCAGATGATATATGCAGTGTATATGTAACAATACATTTAATGATTGACAATTAGAATTAAAGCTCTCTATGCTGGTCTCACTATGACTGGGACAGACCGGACCAGACTGGTGCATCCCTATTTGAAATAGTCAGTCACACTTTCACAACATACGTACATTGTGAGAGGGTGAATTGTGGCTTGAAATTATTTTTTGGCATAGTCAATCGAGGTGTGCCAGAAAAGATTGGCCATATGTCAGATATGTCGGATCTGGTAGATCTAACAGAAAAAAAATCAAAAAAAAATCGCCTACAATACAATGAAAAAATATTGTAACTCCATGAGTTCTCGTTTATTTGAGTTAAGGTTTTATAAAACAAAATTTTAATATATTTTCTAAAAGTCTTGTTATTACACAGTAATCATTTTAGACTAAACATTTCAAAATCAAGATGGTACCATGAATTTTCATTATAGAAGCTGCACCAAATTTTCCCTAAAACTTTAAGTGAAGATATCTCAACAACCACCTGATCAAATTTAATAAAAATTTATTTTATGAATTATATAGTTTCACATAATTCAAATAAAAATATTTTATCAAATCCGATTAGGTGGTTGCTAAGATATCTTTGCTCAAAATTTTTTAAACATTTATTAAATAGAAACTGTGTCAAATTTTTTTTAAACCTTTGAGCAAAGCGAAGATATCTCAAAATCACCTGATTTTTTGAATTCTATAGATAATCGAATTCAATAAAAAATTATTGAATTTAATCAGATAGTTGCTAAGATAACTTTGCTTAAAGTTTTAGAAAAAATTTGGTGCAGCTTCTATGATGAAAATTCTGATACTCCACCTTGATTTTGAAACATTTTGTCTAAAATGATTACTGCATAATAACAAGACTTTTTAAAAATATATCAAAATTTTGCTTTATAAAACCTTAACTCAAATAAATGAGAACTCATGAAGTTACAATATTTGTTCATTCTTGTATTGTAGACAAATTTTTTTTGATTTTTTTTTTAAAAAAACTTTAAGCAAAGATATTTCAGAAACTACCTGATAAAATTTGATGAGTTTTTTTATGAATTCTATAAATATATACTAATTTGAATAAAAAAATTTTTATTGATTTTGATCAAGTAGTTTCTGATATTTCTTTGCTAATCAAATTTGATAAATTTTTTTTAATTTGAATTCTATGGATAAATAGAATTCAAATAAAAAAAATTATCGAATTTATCAGGTAGTTGCTGAAATATCTTTGCTCAAAGTTTTAAGAAATTTTGATGCAGCTTCTATTTATGAAAAACAATGCTGCGTTGAATTTTTTTTAAAAAAAACTTTATGTGATGATATCTCAACAACCACTTGATCAAATTCAATGAATTTTTTTATTTGAATACTATAGATTTAAAAAATTCAAATTAAAAAAATTCACTGAGAAATTGCATATAATTACATATAATTATGTACAATCACATACAATCAATTGCAATTAAATATCGAACAGGATTACACGCTTATTGACCAAATACTTATTGGAGACACACTAGTAGTGTTTGTAGTCGATTTTGCATTAGTCGATAAAATCGGCTTAGCCGGCTTAGTCAGTCGATTTTTCAAAAAAATCGACTTAGTCGACTACACAATAGGTTATATGTGTTTATTAAAAATTTAGGCCAGTTTATACTAGAATCCGAAAATTTATGAAAAGAAAATCAACAAACATAAAATACGAGCAAGGTCGAGACAAAAAATTTGAGGAAATCTCCGATAGCTTCCGAAGTTTAATTAAATAAAACTTCGAATAATCGACTTTGACTTAGCCAGTTAAGCCGATTTTTAAATATCGACTTAGTCATGTTGATAAATAATGGTCGACTACAAACACTACTAGTCAGTCCATTGACTTCCCCAGCATAACCACCAAAAAATCCTGGGCATGTGATCATTGTGGTTAATATTGTCGATCTTCTGTTTCGTTACTGATATGTATCATTATTTGTAATCTATATGTAATTGTTATGTTTGACATTAATTTATTTTACTATTATTATTTGTAATCTATATGTAATTGACATGTTTGAAATCGAACATAACAATTACATATAAGTAACGAAACAAAAGCTCGACAATATTAGCCACAATAATCACATGCCTGGGTTTTTTTTGGTGGTTACGCTGGGGAAGTCTTCTCCATTACACAGATCACTCATTGTATCGACCAGTAAAATATCACTACAGGATTAATCAACCAATCAAATTGCGAAATTTACAAAAAGACGAAACTGTTGGACTCAAGTGGATTCAAAAAATATGTTGTAAAGCTAAGTGAAAGCTTCATGTTTGTTTAACCATTTTCAATTTTCATATAAAAGATAAGTCATGCAAGCCTTCCAAAAAAGTATTGTAAAATAATATAAAAAAATTTTTTATCAATTGTGTAATGATATTGTGACGTTTTAGTGTTACAAGCCGGTGTTACTATCAGATTGGGAGAGCGTCAAATAAGACAGTGCCGGTATAGGTCAGGATAGTGAACTTGATTATTGAATTCGTGGGTGAAGTGGTGTTCTATGACGGGTGGGAAACTATTCTAGAATTGTTGGGGAAGGTGAATATCGTTGCTGATATGAAATGGGTATCTATATACTGTAGAGTGGAACGGGGAACTGTGGGGTATAATTTAAGGGATGCACGTGGTGAGTTTAGGATATCTAAATCAATTGTGATTGTTTAATTGTTGACAATCTGAAACAGGATTGATTTAAAGCATGATGGAAGATCAAAATTCTATATATATATTGTGAACGTGAAAATGTATTTACATATTGTATAGGATAAAAGGGTCGTGAAGATGTATTCACGGCGACTTTAGATAATAAAGTCAAAAGAACAAGAATAAATAAATACGATTTAATAAACACGCATTAAGATAGCTTAATGCTAATGTAACCCGGGGAAACTCGATCGTCAAAAGTTTAATTTTCGTTGATTCCGGCTGACCTCACGTGCATAAGCCGCAGCCGCTATGATCGATTTCCATTTTTAGTTTTCACAGCGATTAATTAAACTTACTGCATTTATTACCCTTCTAGTACTTATAGTACTTATTGTATTTGCTGCATTTCTTAAAGATAGTGCATTAATGAAAGATAAGCAATTTCGGCAATTTAAGGCATTAATGGGTTTAAAAAGATTTCAGCGATATAATTACTTTAGAGAATTTCTGGGTTATATGCAATTGAAGAGTTTTATTTATTTTCTTTATTAAATTATGCTGCTTCGCCATATGTAAAATTTATCTATAAATAAAGGGCCTTTTGCCCAGTGGGAAAAATATCGTTCAATCGATACAAATAAGAATTCATTGACTTAAACATATTACATTGATAATAAATTCGCTAATTCTCTAACCTGATCCTATTGTTAAAAAGGATCTTTGTTGATTTGTTTCTTCAATAAAACTCTATCATTACGCTTCCTGATTTTACCTCCAGTAAGGCAAAATCTTTCGTTTCATTAGACTAACTTACTCCAGTGCCATTGAAATTATTGTGTTGTATCCCTAAGGGTTGTGGATACATAATTTCCTTGTGGGTTAGTTCCGGAAGGTTAGTTATTGTTTCAACGTCGACTGTCACGTGATATTGTGTGAAGAACGACCGAAGCCTTAGAACCATTCCACCGTCCAAATCTAAACGCCTCTTTCGATACGTTGTCTTGATCTTTGTTGTGTGTTAGCTTTTAGTATTTTTAGTTTAGCCTTAGCCCTTATTTTCCAGCTAACACTAACAAGAAGCGTGTGCAAACAATGCATGGTTTTTATTATAATATACTAGGCTTCAATCAGCCGTTCAGTTATAAAGTCAAAGAAAAGGTTGGAGAGCAAAGTCTGAAGAAATCTTTATTGAGCGAAAATATCGAGTCCTTAAATACATATTTCTTTAACATATATAAATTAAACTACTTAATTGACAGATGAATATTCTTCCCATATCTATCTCTAAATCTTACCCCTCAGCACCAATTATCCCTTTTGGGAGGAGCACCAGCGTAATAATTAAATGCTTTTTATTCATCCTTAGATGAATGCAAACTCGACATGTGTGAATCAGACGATTCTTACGTCTGATTACGCATAAGCATGGGTAACCTTCTCAATTAAGGTTATCGAAATTATCGTACGTTAAGCATTTTGAAAATCATTGGTCTTTTTTTCTTGAAACCGTTTCATGCAGTTTCGAGAATTCCTTTTGCCGCCAGGGGCAACGGATATACGATTATGCGGGGTTGATTCAATGGTCGAGGATGTTCATGTTTCCAATGTCGGACCGCTTCCATATGAGGTTCAGAAATTGCCAATTATAGAAATGACGATACATGTATATGAAAATTATGAATAAGGTAATAAAATTGATAATATATATAAAATAACAAATAAGGAAATAATCGATGGCACGACTGCCAGTCTATTTTAAGAAAAAAAAAAACAATGTGAGAGGCGTGACACCGGCTGGGGCAGCCGCGGCTAAGGCAGCTTAGCTGGCTAAGCCAGCCGATGTAATATGATCGGCTGGCTAATGCAGCTTAAGGTCGCATAACTTTGGTAGTATAATTTAGGCCAGAACAATAATGTCAGCCAGAATTAATAACAGAAAGCAAGGATCCGTAAATTTCTGAAGAAAAAATGAACTAACATCAAGGACGAGAAAAAAAATTGAGTAATTTCTGTTATCTTCCGAAGTAAAAATTTGTGCTTACCTTAGCCATTAGCCAGTCGCTAAGCCGAATTTTTTATCGGCTGGCTTAGCCAGCCGATAAAAACCTAACGGCTTGTAACACTATGACGTTTCAACGTTTCCCCCTGTTAGCACTAACAAATTAGCCTAAACTAACCTATCACCTAACCCTAACACTAACCATAACATAGGCTGAACACTTAATAATATGATGTGATTATCAATCTTCCCGATTTCACCAAACTCGCGAGACGATAAATTCACTCTAACATTTTAAATTTTTTCGTGGTTCGCAAAAATAACAGGAAACTTCCCTTCATCTAATGGTTTGCTAGCGATCAGCTTTGAAAGCCTTTCAGTGATCTAGTGCGTGTTGATGAGCTTCAAGTGTATATAAGATCTGGGTGTTTTTGCGCAACGGTCGATAATTTTTATCAGCTTCTAAAAAAAATTTTTTTGATATCATTTTCGTCAGAGTCATTCAAACTCTTATTATTCCACCATTCTTCAAGTTTATACATTATATTTTTAGCAGGTCGTTTTTGTGGATCAGGGTCCATGCATTGTTTGGCTAATTCCATGTAGTAATCGGGAGTTCTGGATGCAAATTCAGGTCGTAATCCGTTACAGATTTCTATCGCGAAATTAATATTAAGTGGATAATCGTAGAAAGGTCCTTGTCCAATCGTTATCCCGGTCATGACAATTCCAATCGAGTAAATATCTGAGGTCTGTGTAAGCTCTTTTCCTATTAACACTTCCGGGTTAAAACGCCAAAAACTCCGTTATCATTTTTTGAAGATGATGTGAGTCCTAAATCTGCACTGTAAGATATTACTGCTATGTAAATCTTTATGAACAAATCCTTGAGAATGGATTGCTTTTAATTTTTTTGTTCATTCAATTTATAATACATTAGATAGGTTTTTATTTAAGATTTCTTTTTGGCATACTATAAACCGATGACATATTTTCCATTATCATTTTTTTTGACATTCCATAGCATTTTAAAAACATAGGTTATTGATTTCCAATTTCATAATATGCTTTATAAATTTTTTACAATAATAAGAATTAAGCGTTTTAAGAGCGACAATTGTATCTAAATTTCTACTTTTATTATTCCATCGTGCGCGGTAGACGATAGCAAATCCACCTTTTCCAATTTCTTTTATATCTAAAAACTTATCGTAAGGAATCCATGGTAGTAGACATTTTTTTCGATCAACATCCTTTTAAGATCCTCTTCAACATCAAACCTTTCATATACGTACTCATATTTGACTAATTATAAACAATCACAACATATTGATAATTGGTAAAATAGTAAATTAATTAAAATATAAATTACTTATTATAGCATTTTTCGCTCTTATTAATTAAAATGGCTAAATAAATAAATAAATACATACATACATACATACATACATACATAAAATTTAATGAATTAAAAAATTATTATTATTATTATTATTATTATTACCTCTGATGCCAATAATTTGAGTTTTTGTAAATCCCTCTTCTCTCCAGTACCGTTTTGAAAATACCGTGCAACTTGTGTCATTCCAAAAACCAAATCCATGTCAGCTGCCTTAAGATACTATTCAAATAATCTTTTTCGACACCAAATCCATGCTGATAGCAAAAACCAATATTTTTGTATCCTAAATCGGCGACTTTCTTATAATAAACGAACGCTGCATGCTTATTTTTGATAACTCTAATTCCATGGTAATAAAAATAACCAACGTTATATGTTCCTTTAATATGACCCATATTGGCCGCTTTCAGATAACATTTAAACGCTTCGAATTCATCCACCTCAACTCCTATTCCATTTCGATAACAAACACCAGCTTTAAATGCTTCATTAGCATTACCCATATCAGTAGCTTTAAGAAAATAAGTAAAGTTTTGCGCTCATTTTTTGAGAATCCCACTCCTTTTTAATAACAACGTCCAACATTATATGGGTGACGGGACATGAAAACCTGTAAATCATTTCACTCATTATCATTGTAGTGATATCTACACCTATAAGAATTAGGGATACATATCACTACGATGATAATGAGTGAACCGATTTACAGGTTTTCATATCCCGTCACTCATATGTTCCTCTATCATTTCCCATCTCTGCAGATTTTTGATAATAAACGAATGCTTTATCATAAGATATAAATTCAATTACTTTATGATAATATTTAGATTCTTATTGTGCATGTTTTATAAATTGATCTATTTCAGAATTTCCACTAGTCCAGCTCTGACTTATTTTAGGATCACAAGAATGGCAATAAAAAATTCCAGTGTTGTATTTTTTACAATTTGCACAGGTTCCAAACTTAAATAGTTCATATGTTTTTATTCCATATGATTTATTTAAAACTAAAAGTGCTGCCCATCAGTTGATAAGTTTTTCCGCGACTATTCAAAGCATGTGTATTATTTGAATCAATTTCTAACGCTTTATTTAAGTCGGCAAGTGATTCTTCAAATTTTCTAAGCGCTTTAATACTGTTACATTATTTGGGTCAATTTCTAATAACCTATTTAAATCTGCAAGTGATTCTTCGTATCTGCCTATCTGTTTATAAGCCATTCGATGATTATTTAACACTATTGCGAAATTTTGATCAATTTCTGATGATCTATTAAAATCTGCAAGTGATTTTTCGTATTTACTTATCAGTTGATAAAATTTTCCACGATTGTTTAAAGCTATTGCATTATTTGATCAATTTCTAACAGTGTTGGGAAATGACTGGTCATTTGATTCTAAATGACCAAATGACCCCAAATACCCTAGGTCATTTGCCATTTTTTCATCTAATATATTATATATGTATTTTAAATCGGTAGTATCAACCAACGACCATATGTCAGCCAACAAGATCCAGGCAATGTGTGTATAATTTTTCATATCAGGTCATTTAGTCATTTCAAACGTAAATGACCAAATGACCAATGACCAATTCATTTGGTCATTGGTCATATGAAGTTCCAGCACTGATTTCTAATGATTTATTTAAATCTGCAAATGATTCTTCGAATCTGCCAATCACTCGATAAGTTGATCCGCGATTATTTAAGCCGTTTTATCATTTGACAATTTCTAATAATCTATTTAAATCTGCAAATGAATCTTCATATCTACCTATCTTTTATAAGTTTCTCCACGATTAATTAAATTACATTAATTATTTGGATCAATTTATTTGAACCTGCAAGTGATTTTTCATATTTGCCTATCTTTCGATAAACAAATCCACGTGTAAGTAAAACACTTACATCATTTGGATTAATTTTTAATAACTGATTTAAATCGACAATAACCCTACCTAAACCACTTACGCAATCACAATAGTCTGTAAGTAAAGTAAGAACTTTTTATGGCATAAATCATATTAAAATTATTTATTCATTTCTAATTATTTTTCAACGAAATTTCGGTTTTAAAAAAATTGTATAAAATTTCAATTCCTATTCTTTGGCAAGATTAAGTTTCGTTCAAACAAAGCCTTTATTCATTTCTAATTATTTTTCGACGAGAACTCGTTTTTAAAAAAATTACGTAAAATTTCAATTCTTATTATCCATTTTCATTCAAACGAAGCCTTTATTCATTTCTAATTATTTTTCGACAAAATTAGTTTTTAAAAAATTGTATAAAACTTCAATTCCTATTCTTTGGCAAGATCCATTTTCGTTCAAACGAAGTCATTAATTTATTTCTAATTATTTTTGTATCTTGTCGAAGATGAGAAATTCGTTTTAAAAAAATTAAACTAAACTTGATTCCTATTCTTTGGCAAGATACATTTTCGTTCAAACGAAAGCATTTATTTATTCTAATTATTTTTCGTTTCTTGTCGAAGACGATAAATATATAAACAAATATAAACATATAAAAATTTTTACTTGGATTTCGTTTATCATAATTCTTGGAATCTTAACCAGAGATTTATTTTTAAATCAGTCAACAAATTCATGTTCATATTTAACTTTATTAATAGCGGCATCTGTTCGTGTAATATATTTGTTATAAAAGTCTAATTTATATTCGGATCCTTTTTTACGTTTTTTATTAAGGTTTATTGGTTGACAAGAGTTGTTTTTTCCATAAATTTTTGTACAAACTAAGCCACCAATCATATTGGACAAGCATTTGAACGAAAATTTAAAAAAGTTGACATTATTGTTATAACGATTGTAAAATTATCATTATGATACCAAAATATAGCTTTTATTATTTTTATTATTATATAGATCAAGCCGAAATCAATAACTTAACCGGATCGGGCGAAAAATCATTCGGTCAATTTTTATCAGGTGTTCCAGGAATTATGAAAGCAGCTGTAAAATTTACAGTAAATTAATAGACTCATGTTCACATTTAAAGCTATACAAAGTTAAATTCGCTTTGCATAATATGGAATCTGAAAGCTTGGTCCCTATTGGATGATACCGGATTAATTTATGAAAAAAAAATTAAAAGGTAAAAATAGAATAATTGGTACAATTGGGAATTAAAAAATTGAAAAAAAGGGTCGGCGGGTAATGCACTTTATGTGACCTTGTCAATGAAATTTCGATGTTTACTCTTTTTTGGTCGGATTAACATACCTCACAATTTTTATTTCTCTATTATCTACATTATCTGATTCGTTATTTACATTGTACCTACTCATTATCTACTTCATTATCCTATCCTAATCAAAATCTATATCCATTACTGGAGTCGTATACCCAATCACTTTCACGTATAGAAGATAACATATATAATTAGGTTCACACCACTTTTACAATTGCTTTGCCTTAAATTTGTACATTTATTTTGAATATTTATATTTTTCTTTTTATTGCTTTGAATTTTTTAAGCGGTTGTAAATTGATAGTCTTCAGTCGGAAATAACTGCAAAGATTAAACAGAAGAGTCTATTGATAATTTCTAAACTTATAATAACTTTTTAGGCTTGTAATAAAATTAACTTACTGTATTTCACAAAAAATCAATAAATTACCAAATTATGTGACAATCCTTGTAAATCGCACATTATGTACGTACTATTTTGCGGCGGTATAAACCAAATTATATTTGCGTATGTGTGTTATGTGAAAACATAAAATCATTGTCCCTGAGCAGACAAAACTTATAAATAACGAAATAATAGCTTTTAAATGAAGTTCTTGGGGTTACTGATTATTTGAACAGTGAATATAAACGTTTTTTCAAAGCTATAAATGACTTTTATGGTGATTTTTTTGTTAGTAAACTAAAAAGTACTTTAAACCGTATAAATAAGTTACCCGGGCAATTGATTTACATCAGCCAATCAGACGAGAGTCCTTCTACTGTATGAACCAGTGTGCACTATAATTTCAAACTTACGTATAGTTCTGCTGTAATACAGTATCGTACATATGAAGTACGTATGTACGTACGTGAATTTATGCATACTTACGATATCTATGCATTTTGTAGATTGTCTCACAAAATATTTGATTTATTGCCCGATTATCTTTTAATCATCTTTATTCATTCTACTCTTGCCCCATTAAATTCTATCTCTGCGACCATAAAATTTACTAACTTACCTCTATAAAATTAAGAGAAAATAATATTAGAGTAACATAGTTATACATAAAATATAACAATAGAATTAACACCTATACCATATAAGATATTTATCTTTGACGTTGTTCACTACAGGAGTCAAAATGAACTTAAGCGTAAAAATGCTTAACCTTATTTTACTTTTAATTTTCATCATTTTTGTTACTCCATCTTATTCTAATAATGATAAATTATTCGGCCTTGTTGAGTGCCCTGGCACCTTTCAAATTAAAATTACTCACTTTTCTTTTAGTCCAAATCCAATTATTAAAAACCATTCCATAGAATTTGAAATTGGTGGAATTTCTACAATTACTATAGAAAATGGTACCCATTATAGCTCCATGACATTTTGGAAAGATGAGCCTATGGGTTTTACTGTACAAGATTTCTGTAAAGAATGGATTGAACCAAGCGGTGGCCGGTGTCCTGTTGCACCTGGAGAATTTTATTATAAAGGCCGTTTTTTTGAAACTGTAGTACAAGATGAATATGATCCTAAAAATGTGACTCTAACTAAATTTGCGAGAAACATTAGTATGTATTCTTTTTGAATTTGTAATTTAATTGTAAATTTATAAATTTATCTTTTTTTTTTTACCACAGCTAATCACTAAATTTTTATTTAAAGTTGCTATGCCTGATGGGCATATCAGCTCATGTATTGAAGGAAATTTCACAGAAATTTATCAGTAAATTATTGGTTATTGTAAATAGGTTTTTTTAAAAGTTTTGTTGCATGAATATTATGTAACAACCCGTGCAATAATTTATAATTATTGTAATTCGAATAATTATTAATAGCTTGTTATTTGAAAGCATTTTTTCAAGATAAGGTTTAATCAAATTGGTTAGATAAACGATGACTTTAATTTTTGAAACTCTTATGAAATTAACAAAATACCGTAAAATCCGGACACGTGTACCCCGGGTATTTTCATTACTCAATTTTGTACCCGTGATACCGTGGTACGCCGTATTGAGACAATATATCTACCTGGGATGATAAATAGTATGTATAATACCTATGTACCGGGTATAAGTATACATGGGTGTCTAAATTATTTTTGAAAAATCGCATTTTCGGCAAACATTTCGGCATTGCCAAATTTTTATATGAAAACCCTTCGAAATAACTACATTGTATGGTGTATTTTGATGAAAAGAGTTCAAAAAATTTCGGCAATAATTTCTGCAAATATGAAAATTAATTTCGGCACTATATAAGACTAATGTCGGCTGCCTAAATGCCGTAATTACTTTTTTATTAAGATGGGCAATTTAGGCACCCATGTATAGGTATAAGTCACCAACTAGCCCTTAAAACTGCTAGGGTGCACGCCATGGGGGGTATACATGTCCGGATTTTACGGTATTAAAGGCTATTTTAAAATTATATTTTAAATAACTCAAGCTATTTTCACATTTTTAGAAGCAATTTTTAGTTGAATTTTTATGATAACGATTTTTAAATAACAGTTAAAAAATTCATTGATTTATATACAGTAACTATTATTGCATTTATATGATAAGTTTCTTTTTTCGGACTAAATTCATTTATGCAATCACGTTTATTTTATGATTCGCTATAAATAAATAAGAAAATTATTTAATACAATACAACATTTCAATATTAATAAACTTGTAATCTATTGTGATATAAATTTGTTTATTGATATTAACAGAAAATAATAAGAATTTAAATTGTATTTAATAAAGTATTTATTAGCTCAGAGCTAATTGGCTGACGAATATATAAAGAATCTTGATGTTTTTGTGAAATTGTTGATAGAGTAGGAATAATTTTGTCCGCTTCTAAAAATTCATTTTTTATTTTAATTTGTTCTCCACTTAATTCTTCTTGCTCCTTATTAAGAATTATTTCCCATTCTTGTAATTGTTCATAAACTTCTTTGGCAGTTGGCCGTTTCGTCGGATCATTATTCATGCACTGTTTTGCAAGTTTAATATAAGCTTCTGGTGTTCCTAAAGCAAATACTGGTCGCAATTCGTTGATTATTATATCCAATATAAAATTAGTTGTTTTATGAGATATATTTTCAAAAGGTTGCTTTCCAGTTGACACTTCTGACATAATTACACCTAAACTATAAATATCCGATTCTTTTGTAGGATTATTTCCTGATAATACTTCAGGTGCTGAATAAGATATTACCCCGTATACTTCTTTATTTGCAGTAGATTCATTTATTTTTCTAGTTAGTCCTAAATCCGAAATTTTTGGTTCTAGATTTATTTTATCACCTACATTTAGTGAAACTATTGCTAATTTATCTCCTACAGGATAAGGAATATTTTGAATATCTCTGGTACTAATCATAAGAATATTGCCGCTATGAAAATCTCCATGAATATAATTTTGATGAATATAATCTAAATTATCAGAGATTGAACAAAGTATTTTTATTTTTTGCTTCCAATCGAGAGTTTTAAAATTTGCTGCTAAATACTGACGGAGATCTCCTTTATCAGCAAATTCAAAAACCATTAGATATTCATTGTTAACGGTATTATAAGTTATACCATATATTTCTATTCCATATTTATCTATGCTATATCTGTTAAGCTGACAATCATAATGTATTTTAAACTAATATAATTAATTAGCATTATTATTAGTATTTACTTATTTAAATACAGTATAAAATATAACATAATTAATTTATACTACCTCATTAAAAAAATCTGATGATATATCTAGAGCTCCGGTTAAACTTTTAAGGGCCACTTTGCATTGCACTCGAGATAATAATACATCATTATTATTTATACCTATATTGTATGTACGTTTACCATCAATCCAGATTGCAGTATACACTGTGCTAAAACCACCTTTACCAATTTGTTCAATATTTTCTAATTTATCATAAGGTATAAATTCAATTACCTTATGATAATATTTAGAATCTTCTTGTGCATTTTTTATAAATTGATCTATTTCGGGATTTCCACTAGTCCAGTTCTGACTTATTTTAGGATCACAAGAATGACAATAAAAAAATCCTGTGTTATATTTTTTACAATTTGCACAAGTTCCAAACCTTAAATAGTTCATGTCTGTACTATATGATTTTATTCCGAATGATTTATTTAAATCTGAAATTGATTCTTTATTTCTTCCCATCTGCTGATAAATGTACCCACGACTATTTAATGCTATTATGTGATTTGGATCAATTTCCAATGCTTTATTAAAATCTGCAAGTGATTCCTCAAATCTTTTAAGCAATTGATAAACAGCGCCGCGATTATTTAGTACTAGTGCATTATTGGGATCAATTTCTAAAAATCTATTTAAATCTGCAAGTGATTCTTCATATCTACGCATATATTGATAAGTTAATCCACGATTGTTTAAAGCTATTGCATTGTTTGGTTCAATTTCTAACGATTTATTTAAATCTACAAGTGATTCATCGTATCTGTGCATGTTTAGATAAGTTGATCCACGATTAACTAAAGTAATTGCATTATTTGGATCAATTTCTAATGATTTATTTAAATCTGCAAATGAATCTTCGAATCTGCCTATCAATCGATAAGTTCTCCACGATTGCTTAAAGTCGTTGCATTGTTTGGATCTATCTCTAATGATTTATTTAAATCTGCAAGCGATTCATCGTATCTGTACATACTTTGATAAGTTAATCCACGATTGTTTAAAGCTATTGTATTATTTGGATCAATTTCTAACGATTTATTTAAATCTGCAAGTGAATCTTCATATCTGCCTATCGATAGGTGCCTCCACAATAAATTAATGCCGTTGTATTATTTGGATCTATCTCTAATGATTTATTTAAATCTACAAGTGATTCTTCGTATCTGCGCATATTTTGATAAGTTAATCCTCGGTTATTTAAAGTTGTTGCATTATTTGAATCAATTTCTAATGATCTATTTAAATTTGCAAGTGATTCATCGTATCTGCCCATCAGTCGATAAGTTTCTCCATGATTGCTTAATGCTATTGCATTATTTGGATTAATTTTTAACGCTTTATTTAAATCTTCAAGTGATTCTTCGTATCTGCGCATATTTTGATAAGCTAATCCACGATTATTTAAAGCTAATCCACGAATATTTAAAGCTATTACATTATTTGTATCAATTTCTAATGATCTATTTAAATCTGCAAGTGATTCATCGTATCTGCCTATTAATCGATGAGTTTCTCCACGATTATTTAAAACCATTGCATTGTTTGGATCAATTTTTAACGATTTATTTAAATCTACAAGTGATTCATCATATCTGCGCATATTTTGATAAGTTAATCCACGATTATTTAAAGCCGCTGCATCATTTGGATCAATTTCTAATGTTCTATTTAAATCTGCAAGTGAATCTTCATACCTGCCTAACAGTCGATAAGTTTCCCCACGATTAATTAATGCCATTACATTATTTGTATCAATTTCTAATAATTTATTTGAATCTGCAAGTGATTCTTCATATTTTCCTATCTGTCGATAAGCCGCTCCACGAATAATAAAGCCATTGCATCATTTGGATTAATTTTTAATAACTGATTCAAATCAACAAGTGATTCATTATACTTTCCTATCTCAAGATAATGCATAAAACGTTTCTCTAATGCTTCTACATTATTTGGTTCAATTTCTAATAACGCATTTAAATCTTCAAGTTCCTTCTCGTTACCCATATTTTGGGAAACTAATGCACGATTATGTAACGCCGTTGTGTTATTTGGATTAATTTCCAATAATTTATTTAAAACTGCAAGCAAATTTTTATATCCACTCCTGTTGTCAAATATTATTGTTAACTAGAATATTAGTTGATTTATTTCTTTTTGGTTTTTAAATCTTGGCACGTTCAGATATAGATCTTTAAATCTTAACTCATGTAATTACTTATTGTAATTACTTATTATACTTACTTATTATACTTAAATTGCAAAAGTATTTTAACAGATTTTATTCTCGGAATTTCAAAGATTACACAAGTTCTGAAGTGTATCGTTGACACGTAATGTGTGCTCTTATTATGTAGCTATGATTGAATACATATTTTGTGAAATGTATGACAGTTCGTAGTTACTGGAATTAATTGATTGCATATGTAACTAGTGCTGGGAACCAGATTCGGGGTAAATTGTAATTGTAGTTAGTGTAACGATAAGCGTAAGATGTGCGTAACTAAAGAATGTAAAGCCTGTAATAGGATAGTCTATTGTGTAGAGTCAATTATGTAATCGTGCATAATAAATTAAATAAATAGGAGGTTCGATTTCACTGATCGAACCTACCTTTTGATTTTCTAGTAAACGTTACCTGTGCCAGAGTAGTGGTGTCGCGTTGTCTAATTAGAGTAGGACGTGGTCAGAGAAGCTATTAAGGTGTAGACAGGCGTGGATGCGAGAGAACGAAGTAAAAGTAAAACGAGTGCTACAAAAATTTATAACATTTGAGCTACAATATTATTTGTTACGAACATTCATTAACCTCACGACAGTAGTACATTTGTAGGACATTTTACCTGCCGAACCAAATATTAAATTGGAGTACTGAAAATCTATTAGTGGAGTTTTCAGAAAATTGTAACTTTTTTTAAATAAGAAAAACTAAAGATCCATGTTCGTAGTGGGCCGTATAGGGATGGGTTCGGTCGGTCACGGTCAGTCATCGGTCAGTCATTATCGGTTAACCGCGATCAGTCATACGGTTAAATGACCGGTCATAGCTGACAAATTATTTAATCAATTATTCAATCAAATATCTAAATAAGTGACAAGTAGGGATGGGACGCTGTACAGGTTGCCGAAAGACACGGCGATTTGCATCACATAATCAATAAAATCATCGTTCATAATTCTGGTCAAACTTGCAGATCATTTGACCACATTTAAAGTTGTTTTTTTATAGA
>CAJVPY010002395.1:0-16281 GCA_910591965.1 Dentiscutata erythropus | reverse complement strand
ATTTATGACGTAGATATTATATCAATATTACAGTAAATTAAAATTGAACGAATTCAAAAATATATTTTTTATATACCGATCATGCCGAAAAAATTACCGGCCGAAAATTTTTTCGGCTAATTTTTTATAGGTGTCCCAGGAATAATGAAAACAGCTGTAAGCATCCGGATATCCAGATGATCCGCGGATATCCAGATGATCCGCGGATATCCGGATGCTTAGTTAAACGGATCCCAACACTACTTTTGTTGACATAACATTACATTAAGAAACATTGATTAACTCGATTAAAAATTCAGCAATTGCATGTTATTGAACAAATTTCTCGGATTTTGGAATTCGTTAATATAAATAAACAAATAAGGAACTAAATACGGGGAAGAATCATAGTACAAAAAATAGTGCAATAATTCCGAACTTGGAAAAAACTACGAACTAAAAATGTATTCTTCGATAAATCAAACCAAATAGCTAGCAATTCCATGATGTTTAAGTACTTTATTTTATACATATTTTCAATTTATTGAACTATTTTAATATTTGAATTATTCGAGTTTAATTTGAATCCAATGTCATTATATTCAATCAATGTGAAGTTCTTGCAAAGTGCATCTACTAATGCTTTTCCTCCTTCTGATCCAAAGAAGTCAGTAAAAGTGCATCACATAAACAACTCCCTTGTTAAGACTAATATATCAGTGAGCAAAGTTATGATCAAGAATGTCATCACAATTCAAATTATTAACAATTGTTTAATCACAATAATACAATAACCTTATTCGCAATATTCAAACTTTTTTGCGGTAATTCACTTAACCAAATTTGGGTATCATGATATTGTAATAAAAGTAAATCGCGTGCGACTGTTAATTTTAATACAAACTAACTCAACAATCTTCAGGAATTTCCATACATTCAATAGGTTTACTTAATAATATTTTTGATATTTGTTTCGTGTTAATGAGTTTACTTGTATACATTTTGTCTGTATGTTTTGTCGCATTAAGTGGTAATTCACTAATTATTTTGTCGGATTCCAAAAATTGGGTTGTAATTTCGTCTACGTTATCTAAACCTTTTATTTTACTAAGCTGATAGTCGATTAGTTTTTTAATTTCGTCTATGTCACTTGGACCTTTTATTTTATCAATCCAACTTTTAATTTGTATTTTAGTTTTGTCTATGTCATCTGAACTTTTTCTTTCATTAAGCCAATATTTAATCTGGCTTTTAATTTCGACTATGTTATCTGAACCTTTTAACTTATCAAGCCAATAACTAATCTCACGTTTTTTGATTTCGTTTATGTCATCTGAAACTTTTACTTCATAAAGCCAAAATTTAATTTTTTGCTTTATAATTTTATCTATGTCATTTGAACCTTTTATTTTATCCATGTCATCAGAACTTTTTATTTCATCAAGCTGATCATTAATTCGTTTTTTAAGTCCTTCTACGTTTTCAGAACCTTTTATTTTATTGATCCAATATTTAAGTTGTTTTATAATTTCGTCTACGTTATCTGAATCTTTTATTTTATTTTCGTCTTCTGACTGATATTTAAGTTGTTTTATAATTTCATCTACGTCATATGAACCTTCTATTTTATCAAACCAATAACTAATTTCATGTTTTTTGATCTCGTTAACGTTGTCAGAAACTTTAATTTTATCAAGCCAACATTTAATTTTATGTTTTATAATTTCGGTTACTATTTTATCAAGCTGATAATTAATTTGTTCTTTAATTTCTTTTACATCTTCAGAATCATTTATTTCATCAAGCCAATATTTAAGTGGTTTTATAATTTCGTCTAAATTTTTTGAAAATCTTTCAGAAATTTTGATTATAATTTCGTCTAATTCCTCAGAATCTTCAAACCAATGTTTAAGTTTTATAATTTTGTCTATGATATCTGAAATTTTTATTTCGTCAAGCCAACATTTAATTTTATGGTTTATAAATTCATTTATGTAATTTGAATCTTTTATTTTATCAAGCCGATAATTAATCTGTTTTCTAATTTCATCTCCTGAGCTATTTATTTTATCAATCCAATATTTAAGTTGCTTTATAATTTCGTCTACGTTATCTGAAACGTTTATCATAATTTCGCCTAATTTCTTAGAATCTTTAATTTTATTAAGTTGTTTTATAATTTTCTTTACGTCATTTGAATCATTTATTTTATTAAGCCAACATTTAATTTGATATTTTATAAGTTTATTTATGTAATCTGAGTCTTTTATATTATCAAGTTGATCATTAATCTGTTTTTTAATTTCGTTTACGTCCTTTGAACCACTTTTTTGATTAAGCCAAGATTCAAATAGGCATATAATTCCATCTAAGTTATTTGAAACTTTTTTTGTAATTTCGTCTAATTTCTTCGAATCTTTAACTTTATCAATCCAATATTTAAGTTTTATAAGCCTGTCTACGAGATCTAAAACTTTTATTTCGTTAAGCCAACATTTAATTTGATGTTTGATAATTTCGTTTACATAATCTGAATCTTTTATATTATCAAGCTGATCATTAATTTGTTTTTTAATTGCGTCTACGTCTGAATCATTTATTTTATCAAACCAATATTTAAATTGGTTTATAATTTGGTTTAAATTATTTGGAACTTTTATTGTAATTTCGTTTAATTCCTCTGAATCTTCAATCTTATTAAGCCAATATTTAAGTTTTATAATTTTGTCTACAATATCTGAAACTTTTATTTCGTCAAGCCAATATTTAATTTGATGGTTTATAATTTTGTTTACATAATATGCACCTTTTATTTTATCAAGCTGATCATAAATTTGTTTTTTAATTTTGTCTACTTCTGAATAATTTATTCTATCAAGCCAATGTTTAAGTTGCTTTATAATTTCGTCTACGTTATCTGAAACTTTTATTATAATTTTGTTTAAGTCCTCTGAATCCTTTATTTTATCAAGCCAATGTTTAAGTTGCTTTATAATTTTGTATACGGTATCTGAAACTTTTATGTCGTCAAGGTCGTCAAGGTTGTTAAGGTCGTTAAGGTTGTTAAGGTCGTCAAGGTTGTTAAGGTCGTCAAGGTCATCAAGGTTGTTAAGGTCGTCAAGGTTGTTAAGGTCGTCAAGGTTAAGGTCGTTAAGGTTAAGGTCGTTAAGGTCGTCAAGGTTCTTACGGTTGTTAAGGTCGTCAAGGTTGTTAAGGTCGTTAAGGTTAAGGTCGTTAAGGTCGTCAAGGTTCTTACGGTTGTTAAGGTCGTCAAGGTTGTTAAGGTCGTCAAGATTGTTAAGGTCGTCAAGGTTAAGGTCATTAAGGTCATCAAGGTCATTAAGGTCATCAAGGTTGTTAAGGTCGTCAAGGTTGTTAAGGTCGTCAAGGTTGTTAAGGTCGTCAAGGTTGTTAAGGTCGTCAAGGTCATCAAGCCAATCAAGCCAAAATTTAATTTTATGTTTTATAAATTCATTTACGTGATTAGACCCTTTTATTTTATCGAGCCCATCATTAATTTGCTTTTTAATTTCGTCTACGTCCTTTGAACCATTTATTTTATCAAGCCGATATTTAAGTTTTTTTATACTTTCATCTATATTATCTGAACCTTTTACTTTACCAAACCAATAATTAATTTCACGTTTTTTAATTTCGCTCACATCATATGAACCTTTTATTTTATCAAGCCCATATATGATTTTACGTTTTATAACTTCGTTTTCGTAATCCGATCCTTTTATTTTATCAAGCAAATCATTAATTTCGTTATACATATTGAAAGCAGTAGGTCGCACATGTGGTTTTGAATTAGTGCATTTCCTTGCCAATTCGATATAATAATTAGGAGTTTTGTCTGCGAATTCTGGGCGTAATCCATAGCAAATCTTCATTGCAAGGTCATCACTAAATTCATATCCATCAAAAGGCCTTTGCCCGACTGACATTTCAGACATAATAATACCAAGACTGTAAATATCCGCTTTTTGTGTAAATTGCTGTTTGCATGATAAAACTTCCGGAGCAACATAGGGCATGACTCCATAAATATTGTCCTTTGGGATACTTTCATTCTCTTTTATGGATAGTCCTAGATCTGATACATAGATTTCCATATTTTTGTCTAATAAAATATTGCCACTATGAAAGTCTCCATGAACAAATCCTGCATAATGAATATCACGTAACTCTTCTAAAATACCGATAAGTAGTTTTAATTTAGTCTGCCATGTAAGTTCCTTAAATTTTGATCTTAAAAATTTATGAAGATTTCCGAGATCGGCATAATGAGCTACCATCATGTATTCATTAGTTTTTTTATTCCGAGTTAGGCCATAAACTTTAAGTTTGATGCCCATTAAACCACATCTTATGTGATTGATGAACTATAAATGCATTAATAATAATGTCTTAATTATGGAATTGTTAATGCTGAAATTTAGTTATACTGTATAAAAAAGTTTGGGACATTTATTCATCTTTTTAGATTAGATCAGATCAAAATTATGATTGGGTTATTGAATGTTCAAATAGAGTCTCAATTTCAGCATTAACTAACTTCAACGACAATTATAGATTCAACTTACTTCATTCAAACTGAGGTTTTCCTCCAAACAAGGCAATGTTTTAACTGCAACATTACTAGATGGTTCACGGGTTCTCACATAACGCTCATTAGCATAATCAATTTTTCGTATGCCATCCAACCAAGTTGCAAGATATACAGATCCAAATCCTCCTTCGCCAATTTTTCGAATAAAATTTAGTCTATCGAATGGAATCCATTCAATTACCTTCGTATAAGCTAAGGCATTAAGTTGAAATTCTTTAATGCGATTATCAATATACTCATTTCCACTTGCCCATCCTTGAGTTTCCATTTTGGGATCGCACGTTCGACACCATGCTTCGCTTGTGTTATTTTGATTACAACGTTCACATTTTCCAAAGCCTAAATAAAAAATAATATGGCGTATTTTTCAGTATTAGACACTATAATATATGAATTAAAGTAAGTACCTTTAAGTCCACCCGCTATTATTTGTGTATTAATAAGTTTGGAAGTATACATATGATCCGGATGGATTGATGGAACGGTTTTAATTAGTTTATCCGCATCCACAAATTGCTTTTTAATTTCATCATCTTCTAACCTTTCCATACTTTCAATCCACCGTTGAAGTTCATTAAAAACTTCATTAGCTGACGGTCGTTTTTGTGGATCAGGATCCATGCACTTTTTAGCCAATTCAATATAGCATTCAGGAGTTCCAGATGCAAATTTAGGACGCAGACCATTGCAAATATATACTGCAAGTTCAATATCAAATCGATAGCCATCAAATGGCCTTTGCCCAGTTGATATTTCTGACATTATAACTCCAAAAGCATAAATGTTGGCAGCTTTTGTTAACAGCCGACCGGATAAAACTTCCGGGGCTATATAAGGCATGACTCCATAAATACAATCATTTTCGTCATGTCTTTTAGACAATCCCAGATCCGAAATGTAAGATTGCATATTATTGCTAATGCCCTTATGCTGCAAAATATTGCCACTGTGAAAGGTTGCATGAATATATTCTGCTCTATGAATATCATATAAATCACTTGAAATATTGAGTAGTAGTTTTAATTTAATCTTCCAAGTGAGATCTTGAAAATTTTTTTCTAAAAACTTATAAAGATTTCCATAATCAGCATATTGAAATACTATCAAATATTCGTTTTCATTGTTTAGAGTTAATCCATATATCTTAAGCTTACTACCATACAAATTACATTTTACATAATTTGCAAACTTTTGTAATTAATTAAAGAATTAGTTCATTGTATATTTAACAAGTTGTTGTATTAATAATTTTTAACTCACATCTAAAGATCCAGAAAAGGTCTTAAGAGCAACGATACTGGATGTTTCACGTACTCTCACATAGTTATAATCATCTCCATCAACTTTTCGAATGCCTTTCAACCAAACTGCTGAATATACAGAATCAAATCCTCCTTTACCAATTTCTTTAACATCTGATAGACTATCAAATGGAATCCATTCAATGGCATTTTCATACGCAAATGTTCTTAGTTGTAATGCTTTTATGCAATCATCAACACACTTATTACCACTTGTCCACTTTGTTATCTTGTCAGGGTCACATGATAGACACCATGCTTTATTCGTGTTATTTTCATTACAATGCTCACATTTTCCATATTCAGAATATCTATATAATATATAATGTTTTATTTCGCATCTGCAATTTAAACTTTATCGAATGTAAATAATTTTATACTTACCGACTAAATTAATAATTTATATGCAATGGTAAATAAGCATTTACTTTCTTGTTTTTTTGAACTTGTTTCGCTGTTTTATTTCGTAAAATAATTAAATATTCTTTATACTCACGGGCTAAATGAAATGATTTATACGTAATGGTAAATAAGTATTTATGTTCTTATTTTGTGAACTTGTTTTGCTGTTTTTATTTGTAAAATTATTAAATGTTCTCTACACTCACCCACTAAATTAATGTAATGGTAAATAAGCATTTTTGTGAATTGGGTTTGCAGATTTTATTCGATACTCACCCACTAAATTAATGCAAATGGAATGATTTTTTTTGTGAACTAGTTTTTTTGTTTTTATTTTAGAAATTAATATGTTTTTTTATACTCACTAACTAAAATTAATACGAAAGAAATAATAGTAAATAAGTTTCATGTTCTAGTTTGCGAGCTTGTTTTGCTGTTTTTATTTATAGAGATTATTAAATGCTCTTTATACTCACAGACTAATTAATGCGAATAAAATGATTTGTACGCAATGATATATAAGTATTCATGGTTTGACTTATTTCTAGAAACTATTATGCTTTTTATACTTACTCACTAAATGAAATGATTAATACGAACGATAAGTATTTATGCACTTGTTTTGTGAACTTGTCTTGCTGTTTTTATTTCTAAATATTTAAATATCTTTATACTCACAAACTAATTAATGCGAATGAAATTATTTGTATGTAAATAGCAAATAAGTACTTATGTTCTTGTGAAGGTTATCTCTAGAAATTATTAAATGTTCTTTTACTCACCCACTAAATTAATGTGATTGTACATAATGGTTAAATAAGTGTTTATGTTCATGTTTGTAAACTTTATTTCTCGAAATTATTAAATATTTTTATACTCACCGACTAAATTAATGCGAATGATTTGTACAGTATGCAATGGTAAATAAGTATTTGCTTTCTGTTTTGTGAACTTTATTTCTAGAAACTGTTAAATCTTCTTTATACTCACAAACTAAATTAATGCGAATGAAAGACGTAATGATATTAAATATTTATGAAAAACTTGGTTTGTTTCTAAAAATTATTAAATGTTCTTTTTTATACTCACTGACTAAATGCGAACGAATGATTTACATATAATGGTAAATAAATACTTATGTTCTTGTTTGTGAACTTATTTGCTGTTTTTATATCTAGAAATTATAAATGTTCTTTATACTCACCGACTAAATTTAATGCGAATAATGATTTGTACGTAAGTATTTAAGTTCTTATTTTGTAACTGGTTTTTCTGATTTTATTTTAGAAATTATTAAACGTTCTTTATACTCACTAGCTAAATTAATACGAATGAAATTATTTATAAATAAGTATTTATTCATTTTTTATGATCAAAATTAGAAACAAATGTTCTTTATTCTTACGGGCTAAAATAACTGACAGTAAGTATTTATGGCTTAAATTGTTTATATGTGGAAATAAATTCTTTTTTTTTACTTACTCCCTGATAAATAAAATTGTGTAAGAGATTTTTTTCAACTTTTTAATGATTTTAAAATACGTAAGTTATAATAAAAATTAAATACTTACTTATTAATCCATTCATAAAATTTACTATAATTCTTTTCCACGCCAATTCCGTACCTATAACAAATAGCAATTTTCCAAACTCCCATTGCATTACCCGCCTCAGCAGACTTCAGATAATATGTAAACGCTTTATGCTTATCGACTTCAACTCCAATTCCTAAATAATAACAATAGCCAACTTGATACATTCCGTTAGAATTGTCCATGTCTGCTGATTTTTGATAATAAACAAATGCCTTAATTTTATCACTTCTAACCCCAATTCCATATTCATAACAGTATCCAAGCCTGTACATTCCGTCTGGATTGTTCATATCAGCTAATTTTTGACGACTAGTGAAATTAAGCTGATCGAAATCATCGATTAATTTTGTCAAATTCTCCTTCGCCACTTTTGTTTATGAAAAAAATAAATAAAAAAATCGATATTAATGCATCACACCGATATTGTCTTGGTTATTACAATATTACAGTACTTACAGTCTGCTGAAATAGGGACCTTTTCTGCCCTAATTTTTTCCAAAAATTGAATGGCTTTAGGCTGATTTTTTAAAGCTGCCAATTTAATACATGACTCTGCTTTTACTTTATCAATTGCAACTCCAAGCTTTCCATTCCAATAAATATCTCCCAAGTTAAAAAGTGCAGTAGAATTTTCATAATCTGCTGCCACAGTCATATACTTCATTATTTCCGGTATATCCATATTATTTTTATTTTCAAGAAGAGCAAATGCATATCGAAGTTGAGCACCAGGCAAACTATTATCAGCTGCTTCTTTGAAAAGCTTAAGTGCAGCTGCATGATCCTTTTTTACGCCGGTTCCATTCAATAAATAATATCCTTGCCAATATTTTGCCATATTATTTCCAAATTTTGCATTACTTTCAAAACATTTCCAAGCTTTTTCATAATCTTTTGCTTTGTGTGCTTTAATGCCTTCATCAAAAGGCATTAAAGGCTGTATAATAGGTATTTCTAAATTGAAATCATCACAATCATCAGGTGATTCAAATGCTTTGCTAATGCGAACTTGTTCTTGGAACTTGGTTGAAAGCTCTAAATCTGGGACGTCACTAGAATCAGCTTTTTTGGGTTGTATATGTGGGGAAATACCTACATGCTCTTGAAAGAGCTCTTTAAGCTTCTGTTGCATTTTCATGTCTGAAGGACGCGCTGAAGGTTCATCTTCCCAAGCTTAATGATTAAAAAAATTAATTTGCGAATTTTAATGCATAGTTAGTTAAATAGATGAGAATAAAATATGTTTACCCCTTTTAATTAGTTTATATAGCTCTTTTTGAATTGATGATGGACAAAGAGAGGTTTCAAAAGCTTCTCGTTTTTTACCCAAAACATGTTCTTGGATTTCACTTACTTCCATGCCGTCATAAGGAAACTTTTGATGACAAAGCTCCCAAAGCATCATTCCAAAACTATCTCAAAACGCAATAAGTTAATAACTTTATATAAAACGTTGTTAATGCTAAATATTTGTTGGATATTCGTTACCTGTACATTTCACATTGATGATTATATCTTTGTGTACCTCCTTTTGGAGGTTTCCGCATATTTTCGGGTGCCAACCATCGAATAATATCAGCTAATATTTTAATTTCTAAAGATATTTCTTCTGTTAAAGTGCGCATTAGTTCGAAATTTGTAATTTTAGGCTCAAATCTATCAGTAACCTATTGTTTATAAAAAAATATCCAATTAGTATTAACTATCAATTATAGTTTATGAAAGTTAAAAATTTTAATCGATTAATCAGTCAACTGAAACTATCAGTCACAAATTGACTAAAAAATCAAATCGACAATTTAATCGATTAGTCGACTAACAGACTAACGATTCTTGTCTCTGAATTAAATACATACCAAGATATTCTCACAACAAACGTTATGATGATAAAGACTACATTGATGCATAAATACTAGACCGTTAAATATATCACGCGCAAACCGTAATTTTGTAGGCCAATCGAAATCATATTTTAAATACAGTTCGCGTAGATTACTATATGTAGCCCAATCGTAAATCATGACTTCACTATTTTCTATATTCGAAATCCCATAAAAGTTAATAATGTACGGACAGACACCTAATTTGAGAAGTGCAGCTAATTCCATTTGCTGTTTTTTCAGGATTGCTCGATCGAGAGGTCTATCATTGCCTTTAACCAATGTAGCTTTTTTACATGCTACCTCCATTCCACGGAAAATTTTTTTACGAACAGCTTTATTGGTTCCACGAGCGTTATCATTAGAAGAAAATAGTTCTTGTAGTTCATTTGGATCTACCTTGGGAGCTTCGTATTCTTCGATCAATTTAGGTCCCATTTTATCCATGGGAATTTCACCACCTTTGCTTTGTGCATCAAAAAATTGTGTACGCAGATGATTTACGTTTGTTATCAACGTAGTAACTTCCGCTATTGCCACCCTAATTTCAGCCTTGATTTCATCCTTCATGTCAGTCATTGACTATAATACATTTATTGAAATTTATTGCGGTTCATACATAAATTATTAGCAAAAAAAATAAGTAGATAAATAAAAAGGATTTATATAGATAGATATAATTTATATAAAGTAATTCAAATTTACAATAACACCAATACCTTTTTCAAAATCTCAAGATCTTCTGCTACATTTTGTGCCTCTATTTCTCTTTGTTCAGCATTGTACATGGCCATAGTAAAGTTTAAATCACTACAAACTTCTTCAAATTCTTTAATATTTTTTTCAAAAGCACCTTTTACAGCATTAGCATTTATAAACTTTTGAAAATATGTCAATTGTGTAACTTCTTTAGCAAATTTTTTAATATTCTCCAAAACATTAACAAATCTAACCCAAGCATGATAATAATCTTGACTTCTAAATTTTTTTTCATTTGCCTGATATTTACGTTGCAATGATTTAACAGCAGTTTGTGCAATTTCAACACGATCTAATAAAGCAGCACATATTTTTTCATTACATTTTGCATTATCATAAATATCTAACATTTGTTTAAGAACGTTCGTAACCGTGTTGAACAAGGGAATGAATGGAGTAATTGCATCTCCTACAGTTTGGACGGCACCGAGTGTCTGACCAGTTATTTCGGATGCTTCTCCAGGCTTTTCATAATTTCCTCGTAATTTGGGAGTATAATCATGGGGTTTTTGTTGTGACATCACTAATTAAATCTAAGCGTTGAGTTATGTTAATGGTAAAAAAAACAACTTTTTTCTTAAAAAAGTAGTGTGAATGACTCTAGGACGTACGGTGCGGGAAATTTAAAAATCTCAAGATTCTATGTAGATGATGCAGCACGCCGAAAATAAATTTCCTAAATTATCGATCTCAATAAGCAAAGGAACAATATGTACGCAATAGCATGCTATTAAGATGACATATTTAGTTTATCTTCAATAAGTAGTAGCCTTTATTCTATATAAAGTGTTTGAAGTTTTAGGTTTCCTGCACCGTACGTACGCATATACGATATACGTACATGTTTATATTGCTTTTACAACAAAAATGTTCTATATTTAGTTATGAAAGACTTAATATAACCGGTTTTATCGATATGCGAAGCTTGTGATTTATTTATTATTTGTTTGACAAAGTATTAACGTTAGTATTATTAGTATACAGTCGTGCATTTACTAATTTCTCCCCACAGTTGTGATATTGGGCCAATCAGGATGCAAGATCAGGTGTAACATGACGACCAAAACAACAATCGCTTTTTTTTGAAAAGTCACACTTATCGCAAAACTTCGTCTAAGAAATCACCTTTTATGCACTAACAAATAAAATTCCTTGCAAAATTTTGGTATAATGTTACCTACTAACTCTAACCTCAACCCTAACTGAGGTGTTACATTTTGTTTAGAAGGTAACATGTAAATTTGTACGAATAATCCCAGCCAATCACAACTGTGGGGAGAAATTAGTAAATGCTACAGGCGTCCCTCCATATAGTCACCTCCTATATAATCACAAACTCTATACAATCACATAGTTTTTAGTTACTATAAAAAGATTTGCACCTTACCAGAAAAGGATGCGATTAAAAAATGAAAAAATGTTATATAATTATGATATTGGCCTAAATAGTTAGAATGTAACCAAACCTGTCTGCAGTGTTGATCATTTGCCTTTATTATGCCTACTTCTTTCTTAAAAAGAAATGGGGCGCCACTAACAGTGAACGAAAAGCGAATGGTTATCAACTTTTACAACAACTTTTCCGAGGTTAAATCAGTGGGAAATGATCATTGAAAGCTAACATTATGCAAGCGAGTTGCTGAAGCATTGGGTGTTTCTAAGAGAACAGTTGGTGGCATGGTAGCAGACTGGAACAAACACAATGATGGTACATTTACACCCCAAAGAACTCTTGGGTGGCCTAAATTTCAACCTGATCAAAATGTATCAGAATTACTGCGCATAAAAATTTTAGATGCTAACAAAATGAGTGAACAACTTTCTACGTCTATTCTATGTCAGTTTCTTCTTGAACATGGATATTAATTTTCTAAATGGAAACTTCTTCGGCTATTGCATCGTTTGGGTTATTATTTTGGCAAGGAGGAACGTTGAAACATCCTTCATAAATTACCAAACAATGTTGTGTTCTATTTTCATTATCTTTGTTATCATTTTTCCAATTTGGAAGGCAAAAATGATATTCTGCATCAACCTGAGGTTTTTCTCGACGAATCATACTGCCACTTACATCATGTTTCACCCAATACTTGGCTTCCTCATCAAGGTGTCGTTTTAGCTTCTAGGTATGGTCTATTGGTAGTAATTTTTGGAGCAATTATTGTATTCCGAAATGGATCTTCCAACAAACTACATAGTGAACTTGTTCCAAATTTTGCTCATATTTGGGACCCAACGATTAAGCCTCCAGGAAACCACAGCCGAAAAAGAAATAACCTTGAAGAATGGAATGATATTCCAGATGTTGTTAAAAGTGCAAATATCGTTCCTGATTAAGTAGATTACCATGGGAACTTAAACGCAGATATTTTTAAAGATCTTTATTCAAATCTTTGTAAAACACTTTATGAAAAATATGGGTCAGTAATCATTCATTTGGGCGGAGCAACCTATTATAAACGGTGAATTGAAAATGTTTCAACATCAAGTACAAGGAAACAGGAAATGATTAATTGGTTGACTGCTTATGATATTTTTTTTTCTAGCAAATTAAAAAAACCAGAGCTCTTGGACTTAGTTCAAAAAAATAAAGAGAAGATATCATTTGCTTGTGTTGAAATAGCAAGATGATACAATCATCAAGTTTTCTACACCCCACCATATCACTGTGAACTTCAGTTCATAGAGGGTATTTGGTCAGTTGTAAAGGGTGAAGTTGCATGTTTGGGTCCTTATAAAAATCTTTTGTCTGTTCGTAATACACTTTTAGATTCATTTAAAAACAAAATTAATTCAAAAGTTATAGTTGGATTTTGGAGAAAAGCACTTAAATATGCCAAGGAATACGTGAGTCTGATAAAAATGCGCAGCTAATCAATAAAGAAATTGATGATATTGATAGTTCAGATAGTGATATAAATTTGATTTAAAATTTATATTTTTGTATTTCCCAATATGTATAGAATTATTTGAATAAAAAAAATATATGGGGGTGAGTCAATAGAAATCAAGCAAATTTTTTATAATAAAATTTTTTTACAACTTTAAACAAGAATAACTTAATGAAACCTTGACCAAATTTAATAAAATTTTTTTTAAATAATTTTTACAAACTTGTAGAATTAATTTAAAAAAAATTTTATTAAATTTGATTAAGTTTTTGTAAGTTATCCTTGTTTAAAGTTTTTAAAAAACTTATTAAAAAAAATTTGCTTGATTTCTATTGACTCAACCCCATATATTGCTCAATAAAAAATTTTTTTATTTACATTTTCTTGAGGTGCAAATCTTTTTGCACCGGACCATATTATTAAAAACCCTTCTATATAATCACAAATGCTTATAATTACTATCACATATATATTTATTTTTATAGGTACTTTTTAATAGTAAGTTCTTTCTATGCAATCACATTTATATTATAATATGTAAAAACATTTTCTTGATATATAGATTTTTTATTTTAAACCTGCACGTATATTGTATTTCAAAATAAAACCTTTTTTTTTATTTGCATTAACTAATAAAACTACAGTATAGATATGATTTTTTTATTACTACACTTCGTTTTATCCAGGTATTAATTAAGCACATTCATTATTTATACAGTTAGCTTTGCATGTATGAACATATGTGCAATAAATCCTATACCATGGTATTAACTGGCTATCAATTACATTAATAGTTACATATATATGTACAAATATTTTTCCCATTGATTATGCATTTGTCTGCCAACTCTAAATTAAGACATGTTTTTGATTCAACTTACTTTTAATTAAACAGTTATAGATCGAAAAGAATAAACACTAGAATCTGGTAATTAGTAGTTAGAAATTTTAGATTTATAATTTTAGCCGCCATATTAATATATATATCATAGCTTTTATATATATTAACTGCATATGTATAGCATGTGCAGGTTTTTTTAGGCTGCATCATCTTTGTGCAGGAGATTGGCAATCAAAATTCCTTGCAATTTCAATAAGGTTTCACAATGCAAGAAAACCGGTTACTTTTAAGTTGTAATAAATAATCAACTACGGATTAATTAGATCCATACATGATTTTTTATAAAGGGATTTAAATTAGCATGAAGAGGTGCTATCAAGGAAAACCTATCATTGGGCTTTCAATTAAATTTGTACCAGACATATTCTCTAATAAATTTAATAGATTGTGTCTGGATGAAATCTAATTGAATACCCGATGACAGATTTTTTCTTGGTGGCACTCATATGATTCTTTTATAAAGAGATTTAAATTAAATATAAATAAAAATAGTAAATAACAGTTACGAATAAAATGTTATAACCTGTATTTACCAAATAAGCATCCTTATTTACAAAGTAAAGAATCTTCCAAATTCCTCATTTTAGAAAGCAATAGCCAATCACGTCATTTAACCTGCATTGATCGAGATTATCAATTATGTGAATTTGAAATTCAGATAATTCACTATTTCAATCAAGAAATATTTGTTTAAGACTTAAAAAATATTTAAAACTTAAAAAATGTTTAAGAGTAACTAAACTAAATGCTTGTTGGAAGCCGAATATTTGTGAATTGGATATTGGTGAAATTTCTAGTTTTCACTTTGCATCAGTTTAGAATAAAAAAATTTTGCAACTGTATAAATACCCTTATCAATTAGATTAGAATTTATATTATTGTACATCTATAAAAATGATAATTGAATAAAGCAAAAGCACAATTCGTTTTATAAGTTTTTTAAATAAATACTTAGTTTTACCTACATATTTGTAAAATGTCTGAAAGGTCATCACAAAAAAGATTAAAAACTGCTATTAGTGACTATTTAAAATGAGAAATATGTGAATATAGTCAAAGTTATCCTCACATAAAGCAATTAGATATTGCAAACTATTTAAATTTAGATCAAACTACAATTTCTAAGATTTTAAAGAATAAATTAAAATGGTTAGCAGTTTTGGATGATCAATTGAGTTCTATAACTTTTTGATATAAGCAAGTAAAATATTCTTTATTGGATTAGGCAATAAAACTCTGGATTGGACAAGTCACTAATGGAGAAATGATTATAACAGAATTAATGATCAAAGAAATGCAACAAATTTCGCAAAAGCTTTAAATTTTGGTGATGATACCTTAAAATTTTTAAACAGATAGATTCATAAATCTTAGAAATTTTCAATTACATGGTAAAGCGAATAGTGCATCATTATCTTCACTTCTGGAATATAAACAAAAATTACATAGCTTAATTGTAAAATATACATTAGATAATGTATTTAATGCTGATGAAACTGGGCTCTTCTTCCGCATGGTGCCAGATCAAACACTTGCATCTCTATCAAGACTTGGTTTTAAAAAGGCTAGTTTAGTATAGTTATAATTAAGTTCTAATAAATTTAAAAGTTTTATCACATTGAACAGCATGATTTGAACACCACTCAAGCTGCCATTCGAACTGTTATTTAATACTAGCACATGACTTCGTGGAATGAAATCATGTGCTAGTGTTGAATAACAGTTTAAATGGTAGCTTGAGTAGCATTCAAATAATGCTATTCAATATGGTAAAAGTTTTAAATTTTACTAGTAAAGTTTAATATCAATTGTTATTTTTAAAAATTTAATTTTTATATTATTATTAGGATCATTCACAAATTAGGGAGCTGATATAAATCAGGTGATTTCCATCTCTTAAGAGGCTACTCCCACCCACCCACACCTGATACCTTATTAGCCAATCAAATTGCACAAAAAAA